>JAWQFJ010002680.1:60000-95000 GCA_034096865.1 Theodoxus fluviatilis | reverse complement strand
TATCTCAAAAACTACTGGACGGATTTCCTTGACATTTTGCACACTTACTGGAAGTTAGGTCCGATTGAATGTATCAAAATTTCAGAATCGAGGTTTGAAGAGAAAGTGGTTTTTTAAGGTCGTAAACTCGAAAGCACCTCCCTAAAGTGTCAATTGACGGAATGGCGAAATGCAAAATGTGTGACGTCATCAATAACATGACGTAATTGTATCTGCATGTCTGCCTGTCAGTCCCGACTTAACGGCTGATATCTCAAAAACTGCTGGACGGATTTCCTTGACATTTTGCACACTTACTGGAAGTTAGGTCCGATTGAATGTATCAAATTTTCAAAATCGAGGTTTGAAAAGAAAGTGATTTATGTAGGTCGTAAACTCGAAAATACCCCCCCTCACATGTCAGTTGATGGAATAGCCTAATCCAGATCGAGTCAAACAGAGTTATCTTTTCCTACTTTCACAAAACAATGGCTTATACGAGAAGATTATTGACGTTGATGGGTTAGATCCGTATGAAATACCAAACAGTTCGTGGTCTGTCGACAAAAACCAGTTGCCGGACATAAACCACGCCAGGATTGTACAATATTTTGTGCTGGGCAAAAGTGCGAGAATTTTGCAGCCTTCAAAAGCTTGGGAGCTTACAGGACTTTCGTCTGTGGTTGGGTGCGAGAAGTGCGAAGCTACAAACCAGATGGCTGTCAGAACACAGTAGTTTCAGCAAAGGTAAATGGTCTGAAATAAACTTATTTTGTTTACTCCCAGGGTAAAATCTCATCGTACACCTTCCTATTTCACGGTCACTTGTAAGTTGTCGCTGCGAACGCTATAAATGCTTTACAAAAACTCAGTCACACCAGATCTCCAATGACACAATTGGTAGAGCTTTGGACTCTTGGTCATGCGTGACCAGGTTCGATTCTGCGCTGAAACTTTTTTTTCTCTCTCTTTTTTCAAGAGGTTGTGGGTTCGAACCCGACCTGGTTTGTGTGTTTGTGTGTGTGTGTGTGTTCCCCCCCCCCCCCCCCCCCTCTTTTCTCGAGAGGTTGCGGGTTCGAACCCGATCTTTTAAAAAAATATATGCCAAAACCTGGAGGTTCAGCGCCAGCGGTTTTTATTTTATCTGCACCATAGCATCGATCAGATAAAACGTAACAGTGTGCCGATTGTATGCCTATTAGCTGCGTAATTTTTCTTACTGAGAGCTGAAGTTGGACAGAAGTTATTGTAGCAATTACGTTCCATCGTTTACAGAGTGTACACATTTTATAAATTGTTTACTGGGGGAAAAAATCTAACGAAGTAGAATATGAATTTCAACAACATTCTACGAGATTGACAGCATTGCAAACCTTGTAGCGAAATTCAGTTATCAAAGGCAGTGCTTGTCTAGAGAAGATACGTATTTTAAACAGTGTTGAAAATTGAAGACACATTGAGGAGAGAAAAGACTAATGGTCCACTTTGGACCACATTTTGAAATCGAGCTGTAACTGTTGTGCGGGGTTTCCGCCAATCAAGAACCCCGAAGACACATGCTAAATGTATGCTAATTCGATGTATGAAGTGATTGTGACACATGCATTTTGGATAAGTCTTCCAGCAGGCTTTCTTGTTAACTCATTTCGTCACTGATGTCCTATAGTTTCTTCACTAGCATGGGCAAGTGGATGCGGTGTCGAAGCTGGGCATCACTTCTTAAGGAGGCCGTCTTGCCCGAGTGTGTTGAAGCTAGGCCTCACTTCTTAAGGAGGCTGTCTTGCCCGAGTGTGTTGAAACTAGGCCTCACTTCTTAAGGAGGCTGTCTTGCCCGAGTGTGTCGAAGCTAGGCCTCACTTCTTAAGGAGGCTGTCTTGCCCGAGTGTGTTGAAGCTAGGCCTCACTTCTTAAGGAGGCTGTCTTGCCCGAGTGTGTTGAAGCTAGGCCTCACTTCTTAAGGAGGCTGTCTTGCCCGAGTGTGTTGAAGCTAGGCCTCACTTCTTAAGGAGGCTGTCTTGCCCGAGTGTGTCGAAGTTAGGCACCGATTCTTAAGGAGGCTGTCTTGGCCGAGTGTGTTGAAGCTAGGCCTCACTTCTTAAGGAGGCTGTCTTGCCCGAGTGTGTTGAAGCTAGGCCTCACTTCTTAAGGAGGCTGTCTTGCCCGAGTGTGTCGAAGACTCCCAAGCCGGGGAATTACCTTGTTCTGCCTTAGGCATGCGTTGCACGCACACAGTGGGTGTCGGCAGAGACAACTCGTCAGTCACCTAGCTGCTTAACTGCAGGGAAGCTGCACTGGCTGCGCCGCTGTGTTGAGGGGAGCAGTAAACAGCCGGACGTATGGAGGTACTGTGTTTACCCAAGCCAGGGGAGGCAGCTGGCGTTTTTCAACAGAGACAGCTGTTGGTGAAGCGTAGACACTGCATTTGCGTTCCCGCAGCGTACATTGCTGGCAGCATGTCGCCCATCATCTCCAGCTCATGACATTTTCTGTCTTTCCTCACTCACCCCAACCCCCACCCTCTCCACCTGCACGATCCCATCCCCCTGGGGGTTTTGGGCAAGAATAGGACCTCCGCGTCTCCACACATGCCTCGTAGGGGGCGATTAGCGGAGGAGATAGTGACTTTCTCAAACTGATGACTGGCTACTCCCGAAACGTTTGTTTTCATACTAAACCTGATCGTTGTGATCATTATTTGTTTTGTTTTCTGGAATCCGGCTGTCCATCTTTTCCCGACTTTCTCCTACTGCAACCAGCTGTAGTGATGTTTGTGATCAACAGCCTGACATTGCCTACTGTGGCTACACAGGCGAACAGGCCTTTACTCTGCTCAGTCAGTTCATGACCTCCGCCAAGGAGGTTTGTTTTACCCTCGGTCCATTCGTTTGTTATTCGGCAAAATAACTCCAACAGTTCAAAATGGATTCACACGAAATCTGGTGCAAGACAAGAGTTTCACGCAAGGAACAATTCTGCACAGTTTGGAAGTTTTTTGTTTTCTCATTTTGGAATTACAACCATAAAGAGAAATTTATTACACATTACGAAGCTGATGACGTCAAACTTTTGATGACGCCGCCGTATGCGTTCCGCAATCAGAGACCGCCAGCAGACGCTAAAGTGAACCAGCTGTACATGTACAGTTCACGGAGGTCACGGAGTTCACGGAGAGAAATGGTGGCGTCCTTGGCAGAGGTTTGCGCTCTCAGACTGCTCTCTAGTTCATTCATGCATTCCACACACACACACCCTTTACATTCCAATCTCAACTCAGGGCCGGATCAAAGTTTTTTGAGGGGGGGTGCTTAAAATTGTTTTAGGGTCTTCTCATCGAAGTGGCGAAGCCACGAGTGCGTGCCTGCGAAGCAGGCACGCCCCTCTAGGGGGGTCCGGGGGCATGCCCCCCCGGAAAATTTTGAGAAAAATGGTGCAAATCTGTGCAATCTGGCAGTGCGGTCATTTCCAAGAGTTTTTGTTTGGTCACAGATTCTTCCTGTCTCTGCCCGGGTTTGATTTGTCTGTGCGAGTAGCAAAAGGAAGGCATCTTAATTATAGCAGCACCCCCCCCCCTCCCTCCCCAGCTACCTTGGCTGCCAAGTAGAGTGTGCTTATACCAAGTGGAGAGTAGTACAGCATCTGGGCCCAGCATCTTTTAGCCCCCCCCCCCCCCCCCCCCTCCTTCCCAAGCTTTTTACTAACTATACTGTCTCTGCTACCAAGCAAAGTGTGCCGATATCCGATGAGGTGGGAAGTAGATCAACATATTTGAGCAACCACCCCCCCCCCCTCCCTCCTTCCCCCAACTCCCGGCTGCCACGGAGGTTTTTTTTTTTTTTTTTTTTTTTTTGGGGGGGGGGGTGCTCGAGCACCCCCAGCACCCCCCCTAGATCCGGCCCTGCAACTCCCCCTATAGTGTCGGCCACCCCCTGCGTGCCCTCTGTATCTCAACACGCTGCATGTTATATTGGGCATTAAGGCGACCTCACACGTGACAAGTTCTTTTTTTTAAGTACAGAAAAGTTTCATTCTATCCAATAAGACAGCTGAATGGGAACTGGCGTAGAGATGTTTAAAAACGCAGAGGAGAGCATTAGCTGTAAAGTAAACCCTAACACCCGCGTGGCAGGTGCCAACGCTACCACTAGACCACGTGTACAGCGCTACCACCAGACTACGTGTACAACGCCACTAGACCACGTGTACAACACTGCCATTAGACCACGAGTACAACGCTACCGCTAGACCACGTGTACAAAGCTACCACCAGACTACGTGTACAACGCCACTAGACCACGTGTACAAAGCTACCACCAGACTACGTGTACAACGCCACTAGACCACGTATACAACACTGCCATTAGACCACGTGTACAACACTACCGCTAGACCACGTGTACAAAGCTACCACCAGACTACGTGTACAACGCCACTAGACCACGTGTACAACCTGCCATTAGACCACGTGTACAACGTTACCGCTAGACCACGTGTACAACGCCACCACTAGATCACGTGTACAACGCTACCACTAGACCACGTGTGCAACGCTACCACTAGACCACGAGTACAATGCTACTAGACCACATGTACAACGCTACCACTAGACAACGTGTACAACGCTACCACTTGACCACGTGTACAATGCTACCACAAGACCACGTGTACAATGCTACCACTAGACCACGTGTACAATGCTACTAGGCCATGTGTTCAACGCTACCACTAGACCACGTGTACAATGCTACCACTAGACCACGTGTACAATGCTACCACTAGACCACGTGTGCAACGCTACTACTAGATCACGTGTACAACGCTACCACTAGACCACGTGTACAATGCTACCACTAGACCACGTGTACAACGCTACCACTAGACCACGTGTACAACGCTACCACTAGACCACGTGTACAACGCTACCACTAGACCACGTGTACAATGCTACTAGACCACGTGTACAATGCTACCACTAGACCACGTGTGCAATGCTGCAGATGGACAGAGACACTCGTCACATCTGACTGCATGATCACCGCGAAGCTTTGGACAAGGCACACGGGTACCTTGCCCGAATTCTAGTCCACTAGAGACTTCGCCTGCCGGCGAAACAGTCTCTAGCACAGTTAATATTAGGATTCCGTCCAAAATATTCAAATAGAGATCACACGAGAGGCTTGTGAGATAGCCCTCTGCTCCCTGACATACGCCGTTTAAATAGTTCTGAGACTATTTTGCACAAAACTAAAAAATTACGCTTGTTGAGGCAATAAACAAGCGTTTATTCGATAAAATAAAGTGTTCATGTTGAAATGGAAACAAGTTTTGACATCTGAATTATTTATGTAAAAAGTGGAAAAATATTACGCATTCATTTCGAACTGCGCCTGAGTCGCTGCTGACTCCGGTTTACAGAATGCCTGTCCCGGTGACGTCTTGGTAATGAACCGTCTCAGATTTCCATTTCGTGTGGCCCAGGCGAGCATGTCTGTCGTCTTCAGCTGCCCATCAATCAGGCAATAACTAAGTCGGGAAACGATTCACACCAAGACAAGACAGCTCCCTGCAATGCTGGGCAGCCCACATGGCGAAGGCCAACGTGGCAGAGGAGTGGACAGAGGCTTGCCAGTCCTTGCATGAGGAATTCGGCCTCATTCCTGTCTGCATCTCCCTTGTCTTGGACGGACAGTCCCACGGCGCCTTGACCTCTTCCTGGGAAGCAGTTGACCCCCGCGGTGGTGTGCGGTGTGCAGCGGAGTGCTTGCCTTGGCACTGTGGCTCGGCATCCGACCCGCCCCTGCACGCGGTCACACGGCATCTGTACTTCATTCTCGCTTTCCCCCCTCCAGCCACCGTCACCCTGTGTACCAGTCAATTGGATCTGACGCGCATTGGGGCCTTTATCTAATTCTCGCTCTGACTGTCTGATTGCGATGGAACACTTTGCACCGGCACCAACCCAGTCTGGGACGTGCTGATGCAGTTGTTACACCACCTCTTTGCTGTGCGGTGTACTCCACCCCTGTGCTGGGAGTGTGTCTGGGTTCTTGTTAACCCAGAGGCCTTGGCAAAAGTAGAACACTAGTCCCAAGCCAGCTAGAAAAAAAAATTACACAGGACGAGCTGCCTACTATAATGTCATGGTCGATAAGGTTGTCCTTTTTCTGTGACTAGGAGTTCGCTATGTTCCATAGTTTGCATCCTGTATCGAGTGCCGGTCGTGCATATAGGCATGTATATGTTACAGGGAATAAGAACATTTAGGGAATAAGCTTAATCCCTGAAATGTTAAGGGAATAGGCTTATTCCCTGTTTCAACTGAGGAGTAAGCTTATTCCCTAAATAAATCAGGGATTTAGCTTATTCCCTGAAATGGGAAGTCATGTTTTTGGCTTATTCCCTGATTAGTTTGAAACACACAAACAGAAAGACGTATTTTACCATAAATAAAGTCGATGTCAGTGAGCTTTGATCACTCTTTAAAACTTCTTTTGCTTGGAAATGAGTTCTTTCTTGACTTTTACTAACTCTCTTGATAAATACAGAATGATTTCGTGAACTGTTGTCGGTGTTTGTGTTTTGATCTTTCCTCGGGCAGATTCAGTTCAATTGAAAAAAGTCAGTCTAGTCTGTAATTCATATCAAGCAACATGGACGCGAAAGAAGAAGTATATCTTGAGGAAGTGCTAAAAAATAAGGAGAAAGCAAATAGATTACTTAGGACCAGAGATGAGTACCACAAAATTTTAGATGAAGTGAAGGAAGCAGCAGCAACATCAGCTACTAAAACCCAACATCAAAGGCACCTTCTAAGAGGGTATGAAATTCTTACCTGTGGGCAAGTATCCAAACTCGTTCTAAAGCGAAAGGACGAAACTGAGCAACCAAAACACTTCATATTTGTTGAGGAAATGTACGATGTTTTAAAGCGAATCCATGTTGTTCACTGGCCATGGTGGCCGTGATAAAATGTTGAAAGAGGATGGGAAAAGTATGCAAACATAACAGAGGCCAGTGTCACTTTGTTAAAGTCTTTGTGCGTTTAGTGTCAGGGAAAAAAAGAAGACCTACGATTAAAGGCATTGTTGTGAAGCCTCTCCTGTCAAAGTCCTTTGGATCAAGATCTCAAGTGGATTTAATTGACTACCAGTCACTTAAACAGGGAGGATACTCATGGGCTATGGTCTACCAGGAACATCTTACCAAGTTTTGCGTGCTTAGAGCCCTTACAACAAACGACCAGCAGAGGTGGCATACCAACTTTTAGACATTTTCCTTCTCTTCGGAGCTCCGCAAATTCTTCAAAGTTTATTGTTTGTGAGCAGCAATATTTTCATCTTGTATTTTGATCCTTGTGTATTTATGAATAAACCAATGTATAAAGCAACAAATCTTGTATTAGTGTTTCTGTTTGTGTGCTTTAAACTAATCAGGGAATAAGCCAAAAAAATGACCTCCCATTTCAGGGATTAAGCTAAATCCCTGATTTTTTTAGGGAATAAGCTTACTCCCCAGTTGAAACAGGGAATAAGCCTATTCCCTTAAAATTTCAGGGATTAAGCTTATTCCCTAAATGTTCTTATTCCCTGTAACATACATGACATAGAGTCAGGTATCAACAGCTTTTCCATGAGACCTCATCAATTTCCAGATGTCTATGATAAATGGTCTAGATGTTTTGTGGGGTGGGTCGGTGGACCTGTATTTTAGTTCAAGACCCACTTCTCTAGTAATTGAGATTCTCTCTCTCTCTCTCTCTCTCTCTCTCTCTCTCTCTCTCTCTCTCTCTCTCTCTCTCTCTCTCTCTCTCTCTCTCTGTGTCTGTCTCTCTCACAGAACAATTACCTCCACCGCCGTTTTGTCCCCAATCTGTCAACATCGTTTTCAGTTCGTTTGTGGATAAAGCGGATCTTGCATGGGTGGGCATCTCTGCCCGTGTGTCCTGGGCCCCCCCCATTTCCATTCTGACGCTCACCGCTGCTTGGCGCCGTGCTTTTTTACCAGGGTGGGGCTGCTCGTCCCGGGAAGGCCTGATTGGGCTGCTTATGGGTAATCGATGACGTTGATAGTCTACTGGAAGGATCCCAAGTCCACCGTCTCGGTGGCGGAGTGGCGCTGGGGGAGTCTTGAGAAGCACACTTTGCATCGGTTGATTTGTGAGCTCAACAGAGATGCTGCTTTTTTGTTTGCTCTGAATGAAGAAGTACTGACCGCAGCGCTGGTAAGCCTCGTTGCTTGATCTTGGAGACCAGTCTCGGGCAGACCAACGTGGAGCAAGCCGGGGTGGTGGACTGACAGAGGAGGACACCTATGGACATCGACCTAGTCTAGATGCATTCGTCCCAAAGATCCAAAGATGGACAGTTTTGTGTCAACATGGTGTGCGTGTGTGTGTGCGCGTGCGCGCGCGTGCGTGCGTGTGTGTGCGTGTGTGCGTGCGTGTGTGTGTGCGTGCGTGTGTGCGTGCGTGTGTGTGTGTGTGTGTCTATGTGTGTGTCTGTGTGTGTAAATGGAGAAAGACGGGGGACGGGCATTGTGGGATTAAGGGCCTCTCTTTGCCAACAAACACAATATGTGTGTCGATTGATTTATCTTGTCGAGAATGTATTATCGTGTCAGATGTACAGGGTGACACAAAAAAGTATCATCACCTAAACTTGAATAACTTTTGAAATATTCAATCAATTCTTTCAATTTTTTTAGATTCATCAAGAAGAAGCCTTGCTCTGTGAGTGTACCAAAGTGGAACTTCGAGATGCCTTGGACCACTGAGCAAAAGACATTTATAGTCGAGGCATATTTTTGGCTGAAGTCTATTCATGCAGCTCAGCTGCAATTCAGACAACGGTTCGGATGTCGGGAATTTCCTCTCCACAGGACGATCTACAGTTGGGTCAACAAGTTCAGAACCCATGGGACTGTGCTAAACTTAAATGGTAAAGACACTAACTGACAATCATACTCTGGACGACCAAAATCATCAAGGACACCACCCAACGTTGCTGCAGTCAGAGACTCTGTTGCCCGCAGCCCAAACAAGTCTGTGCGTCGTCGAAGTCAAGATCTTGGAATCAACCGGGAGTCCGTGAGGAGAATTTCGATCTCAGAACTCCACTTGTATCCTTACAGAATACAGATTAAACAAAAGCTTACACCTGCTATGGCAGTGTTTCCCTGACCGACTGATCAGCCGCAGATGTGACCCAGAGTGGTCGCCGCATTCACCGGTCTTGAACCCCCCAGATTTTTATCTGTGGGGATACCTAAAGGACAGGGTGTATGTAATCAACCCCCAGACCATCCCAGACCTGAAGGCAGCAATCACAGCAGCCATAAGAGCGATCCCAAGGGAGGAGTGCGAGAGGCAAACTTTGCACAACGGATCCAAGTGTGTTCGCAGCACCAGGGAGCACACTTGGAGCACATTTTGGATCGCCAGTGACACAGATAATTTTTTAAGTACAGATGTAAAACTTTAGGGATGTCTGCTACATAGACTTGACCTAATGTCACCAAAGTTTTGTGTTGATCTGAGTACAATTTCAAAAGTTATTTGAATTTTGGTGATGATACTTTTTTTGTGTCACCCTGTACCTGGAAGACCATGAAATGGAAGTCAGGTTCGTTTCCAAAGAAGTGCTGAGAGTTGTTGGTATGAGCGTCCCAGGGCTGCCACAGCTCCATGGTATCCGCACTGTCCTTTCTCTGTTTAATGGCCAGGGCTGCCACAGCTCCATGGTATCCGCACTGTCCTTTTTCTCAGTTTAATGGCCAGGGCTGCCACAGCTCCATGGTATCTGTACTGTCCTTTCTCTCAGTTTAATGGCCAGGGCTGCCACAGCTCCATGGTATCTGCAATGTCGTTTTTCTCAGTTTAATGGCCAGGGCTGCCACAGCTCCATGGTATCTGTACTGTACTTTCTCTCAGTTTAATGGCCAGGGCTGCCACAGCTCCATGGTATCTGTACTGTACTTTCTCTCAGTTTAATGGCCAGGGCTGCCACAGCTCCATGGTATCCCCAATGTCCTTTTTCTCAGTTTAATGGCCAGGGCTGCCACAGCTCCATGGTATCCGCAATGTCCTTTTTCTCATTTTAATGGCCGGGGCTGCCACAGCTCCATGGTATCCCCAATGTCCTTTTTCTCAGTTTAATGGCCGGGGCTGCCACAGCTCCATGGTATCCGCAATGTCCTTTTTTGACTCACATGCGAAGCAAAAGTGAGTCTATGTACTGAGCCGTGTCGTCCGTCCGTCCGTCCGTCCGTCCGTCCGGGCGTCCGTAAAAAACTTAAACGTTGGATTTTTCTCGGAGACTATTAAGTCTATCAATACCAAATGTGGCATGATGGTGTATGATGACAAGGCCTCAAAAACATACATAGTGACTTGACCTTGCTTCAAGGTCAAGGTCACAGGAGCCATAAATGTTGTCTCAAAAACAGTCATTTTTCACATTTTCCCAATTTTCTCCCACGTTATTGAGAATGGCGACCTTAGCTACAAGTGGTATATAGGTCAAAGCAAGCCCTATCTTTTGATACCAGTTTGGTTGACCTTGCTTCAAGGTCAAGGTCACAGGAGCTCTTCAAAGTTGGATTGTATACATATTTTGAAGTGACCTTGACCCTGAACTATGGAAGATAACTGTTTCAAACTTAATAATTATGTGGGGCACATGTTATACTTTCATCATGAGACACATTTGGTCACATATCATCAAGGTCAAGGTCACTTTGACCCTTATGAAATGTGACCAAAATGGGGTAGTGAACCACTAAAAGTGACTATATCTCATGGTAGAAAGTGCCAATAAGCACCCTTGTGCTTCCTATGTCTTGAATTAACAGCTTTGTGTTGCATGACCTTGGATGACCTTGACCTTGGGTCAAGGTCACATGTATTTTGGTAGGAAAAATGTGTAAAGCATTTCTTTGTGTATGATGTCATTGGTAGGTTTAGTTGTTTGACCTTGACCTTGAAGGTCATCTGAAGGTCAAGGTCATATAAAGGTCAAGGTCAAGCATGTGAGTCGTATGGGCTTTTCCCTTCTTGTCTCAGTTTAATGGCCAGGGCTGTCGTTGCTGGATGGACCTCTGATTTCATTGCAGTCCCTGATTTTCTGACCGTCCGCGGTACATGTGTTCATTACTTTCATAGTCTTAGCAGTTTTATTTCGTTTCCATGGTCAAATTCGTATTGTACTAAATTCATGTGTGAATTTATGTTTTGCAGCTTTTTTCTTTGCCATGAAAGCTATACATGTAGAGCTGTGTAGAAATATCTGCAGTCCAACTTTTTTTCAGTCACCTGGAAGAGTGTTTAAGGATATATCAGCGTCCTTTGCCTACCCATCCCCCCCTCTCTCTCTCTCTCTCTCTCTCTCTCTCTATCTCTCTCTCTCTCTCTCCGCTCTCTCTCTCTCTCTCTCTCTCTCTCTCTCTCTCTCTCTCTCTGTCCAACACCTGTGTCTCCTTCGGGTGCCGACAATGCCTGTTTGTCCTTGCAGCAACACGGGCTGCTGTCAAGCCAGCTGGTGGTGACGCAGTCGCACAAGTTCCTGTACAACCGTCTGGTGGAGCTTGCTCAGCGCCACTTCAACCTGGCCTCCACCACCGTCACAGGCATCCCAATGAAGGTAGGGCCTTCACAGACATCCCCATGAAAGTAGGGCCTTCACAGACATCCCCATGAAGGTAGGGCCTTAACAGGCATCCCCATGAAGGTAGGGCCTTCACAGACATCCCCAGGAAGGTAGGGCCTTCACAGACATCCCCAGGAAGGTAGGGCCTTCACAGACATCCCCATGAAGGTAGGGTCTATTGCAGGCATCCCCAGGAAGGTAGGGCCTTCACTGGCATCCCCATTAATTACGGTAGGGCCTTCACAGGCATCCCCATGAAGGTGGGGCCTTCACAGGCGTCCCCAGGAAGGTAGGGCCTTCACAGGCGTCCTCAGGAAGGTAAGGCCTTCACAGGCGTCCCCATGAAGGTAGGGCCTTCACAGGCGTCCCCATGAAGGTAGGACCTTCACAGACGTCCCCATTAATTACGATAGGGTCTTCACAGGCGTCCCCAGGAAGGTAAGGCCTTCACAGGCGTCCCCATGAAAGTAGGGCCTACACAGGCGTCCCCATGAAGGTGAGGCCTTCACAGGCATCCCGATGAAGGTGGGGCCTTCACAGGCATCCCCATGAAGGTAGGGCCTTCACAGGCATCCCCATGAAGGTAGAGCCTTCACAGGCATCCCCAGGAAGGTAGAGCCTTCACAGGCATCCCCATGAAGGTAGGGCCTTCACAGGCATCCCCATGAAGGTAGGGCCTTCACAGGCATCCCCAGGAAGGTGGGGCCTTCACAGGCGTCCCCATGAAAGTGGGGCCTTCACAGGCGTCCCCATGAAGGTAGGGCATTTATAGGCGTCTCCAGGAAGGTGGGGCCTTATGCCCCACGCTTTTAGTGGCACGACCTTACTCATCTTGAAGTTAAACTGACCGTGCTTGAGACCAAAAGAAATATGTCCATTACAGCAAGATTACTATCCCAGTTAATGTAGCCGATCTTTACATGAAGACGAATTGACTTTTGCTGGGACTGGAATTGGCCTCTGGTCAGATGTAAGCTTCCTTTTCTTCATTGGGGGGACTGCCCTTCCCGCGAAGATGCTCCGACCTGGTTCTGATGATTAATTCAACTTCTGCCGAAAATAACTGAACGTCCCATTACAGGAGCTTAGCTTATCTGTAAGTTACCCTGACCTTCCCAGGAAGTGACGTAGGCTCCCCAGAAAGATGAATGGCTCTCGGAAGAACTTGAGCCATCTTCTGTCAGAGGCGTGCTGACTTCGTTTTTCAAATGAATCGACCACCATGAAGACAAGCTGACCTCTTGTTGTTTTCGGCGAGTTCTGAGTAATTGGGTGCGCACACACGCTGGCAACCACGCGCACACACACACGCACGCACGCACGCACGCAAGCGCGCGCACACACGCACGCACGCACGCACACGCACGCGCGCACACGCACGCACACACACACACACACACACACACACACACACAGAGTTTTGCAGATAAGTGCGTATTGTCCTCATGAAGATGTCGACTTGCCCATGGCTAGCGAGTCGATCTGCTCAGACTGCTGGGCTGACCTCATCCACATTGAAGGAAAAGTGTTCAGTTTTTCCGAAAGCAAAACATACTCGGATTTCATGTCCTGTTTGAAATGCTTTCTTTTTCTTCTTTTCCTTGTGTGTACGTGTGTGGAGACAAGTGAAACTGTGTTTGATGCCGATTTGTGAGCTGCTTTTGGCACAGAACAAAATCACGTGACTTGACTTTGTGACGTTTAAAGTAACTAGTGTGACGCACTATGTTCAAGTGGGACGAAGTACGTTCAAAATGTGACGTAGTACAAAAGCATCTTGGTGTCAGTTATCGGAAAGTGTTTATTATATCACTTATTTTGTGGTAGTCCTTATTGTTTACCTCCGCCAAGGAGATTATATTTTACCCTTTGTTCGTTTATGAGATATATAATAGAATTACTCCAGAAATTGGAAATGTACCCTGATGAGGTTTGGTGGATGGCCATGGCTTCACCCAAGGAAGAATCCAATGCAATCTGGAGGTTATCTGTAATCACCTGTGGAAATTACAACTCCCAACGTGTTATATGTTAATTGTTATGTTTGGAAATTACAACTCCCAACATGTTATATTTTAATTGTTATGTTTGGAAATTACAACTCCCAACATGTTATATGTTAATTTTAATGTTTGGAAATTACAACTCCCAACGTGTTATATGTTAATTGTTATGTTTGGATATTACAACTCCCAACATGTTATATGTTAATTGTTATGTTTGGAAATTACAACCCCCAACATGTTATATGTTAATTTTTATGTTTGGAAATTACAACTCCCAACATGTTATATGTTAATTTTTATGTTTGGAAATTACAACTCCCAACATGTTATATGTTAATTGTTATGTTTGGAAATTGGAAGCATACAGATAAGATTTTATTGCCATCACGAATTTTATGACGTCATACTATTGATGACGCGGGCGAATGAGTTTTAGCAAAGAACTTGAGACAAGAACCGCCGTTCGCAGACCCGGATAAGTCGGAAATCGTCAACGTTGGTTTCCCCGCTGAGCAATTCGCCGCCCACTTGGCCAATTTTAGACCTGTCCTGCCTGGTGTCCGAGTGACGGAGCTGGACCATCTGGAACTGCTGGGCTCACCAATTAGTGCGATCGCGACGTCGGCTACAATAGTAAAAAAGACAGATGATCTGCGCTCCATGACGACCCGTCTCGAATACCTCGATTCGCATCCTGCTCTGTTCCTCCTCAGGAATTGCTTCGCGGCGCCGAAACTCCTTTATACACTCCGAAGCTGCCGAGCATACACCGCCGAGGCAGAGCTCCTCGAGTTTGACAGTGTCCTGAAAAAGGCCGCCGAACGCCTCCTCAACATCGCTTTCGACGACACGGGCTGGCGACAGGCGACGCTACCACTGGCTGAGGGTGGCGTAGGCCTTAGGACCGCCAGCGACTTGGCACTCCCTGCTTTCCTGGCCTCTGTCTACTCTAGCGAACGGCTCGTCAAAGCCATCCTTGGCCAAAACACGGACGGCGATTCATCTCCAGTGGACGCAGAGGACGCTCTCGGCCGTTGGAGACAGAAGGGGCTCCCATATGCCGATATCCCGGAATCCCAGCACAGTTGGGATCGCACTGCCAGTCGAGCTGTCGCGAACGAGCTCAGACCCCGTCTTAACCAGCATCGTTTGGTTTGTCTGGGCTCGGCCGCACAACCGAACAGCGGATGCTGGTTACACGCCATTCCCGCCACTTCGCTCGGCACCCTCCTAGACGACGAGACGCTCAGGATTGCTGTCTCTCTCCGCCTCGGCCAGCAGATGTGCCAGAGCCACCCCTGTCGATGCGGCAAGACGGTCGACACCTACGGCTTGCATCCGCTTTCATGCCGCTACAGTGCCGGGAGATTCCCACGCCACGCCGCTCTCAACGATGTCATCAAACGGTCGCTCGACTCCGCAGGCCTGTACTCCGTTATGGAACCGGTTGGCCTCGACAGAGGAGATGGGCGACGCCCCGACGGCATGACTGTCTTCCCATTTAAGAACGGCAAGTCACTTGTTTGGGACGCCACCTGCTCTGACTCTTTCGCGCCGTCTTCAATGACAGATTCTGCTATCGACCCAGGGAACGCCTGCCGGACAGCCGAAGGTTCGAAGAGGAGGAAGTACGCCTCTATCTCGGAAAGGTACCACTTCGTCCCGTTTGCTGTTGAAACAACCGGAGTAGTCGGACCGGCAGCAACGGAACTCATCCGAGAGATCGGCCAACGGATTGCACTGTCGACAGATGACTCACGCCAGACACAGTTCCTTTTCCAGAGAATCTCGCTGTCAATTGTGAGGGGCAACGCGTTCGCGATCACATCGTCGGCCAAGCGTGAGGCTGCCCGTGACCCAAAGCCGAGGGGTTTTCCCCGCCCCTGATCCTGGCGGCTGCGTTTAGACAACTTGCCTAAATTGATGTATTCTTTCCCACCTGGGACTTTCTAGGGTTGGGGTGAGAATTGAGCGCTTTTTGCCTCTTCCGAGCACCTACAGATGTAGTGCAGCGCTTCATTTGTTAATCTTCTGCGCCCCATGTTGTGTTGATAGACGCTAAGAAAATGTTTTCTTTGCCATAGACATCGTTTATGCACGTTTAAATGTTTTGATTTCCTGTGTCTGTGACTGTGGAGCGTAGTCGAGTCTAATACACCGTGGCTGTATTTCGATGACCATCTTTTGCTGTGTGTTACATCGAATTTTGCAATGACATTGAAGTGTGCATTGTAAATTTGCTGTTTTCTTGAATAAATTTCACTTGAGACAATAAGAAGAGCCAGCATAGTATCTTGCATAGTAAAAAAGCAGGACGAGATTTTGCTTACGTCACAGGTATTTTTTACGTCACAATCACTCACAGGTAAATTTTGCTTACTTCCCTTTAGTTTGGTTGAATCAATCATGAGTAGACCGTGTGGCCTGTGTTGCGCCTTTCCGGATTGCAGAAACAGATTTTACACCAAGTCAACATCCCAACACTTCTACAGGTTTTCAAGCATTGATTTCGCCTGCCATGACGCCATTTTGATCATCATGATCCAACCAATAACAAGGGACGTAAACCCAGTCCTGCGCAAAATCGTGGAGTGGAATTTCTTATTGTCTCAAGTTCTTTGGATTTAGCCAATAAAATAAAATAAAAACCGCTGGCGCTGAACCTCCAGGTTTTGGAGAAGAAAAAAAGAAGATCGGGTTCGAACCCGCAGCCTCCGAGAAAAGAGGAGGAAAAAACGCACACACACACAAACACAAAAAACCAGGTGGGTTCGAACCCACAACCCCTCGAAAAAAAGTTTCAGTGCAGAATCGAACCTGGTCATGCATGACCAAGAGCCCAATGCTCTACCAACTGTGCCATTGTAAACTTGTAGGTATGTGAAGCATTTATAACGACCTTGTCATAAACCCTCGTGGTTCGTATTTTGCACTGTAAATTGTAGAAAAATGGATGATAGCATGAACTGTTTGGTATTTCATACGGATCTAACCCATCAACGTCAATATTCTTTTCGTAGTATCGCATTTTGGCGCCTGCTGGTAGAGGTTCAACATATATCGAAGCGTTTTGCTGAAGTAGGAAAGATAACTCGGTTTGACTCGATGTCATTACGCTGAAATGGTCGTTGTCCCCAACATTTCCGGGTCAGGGATTGATTAAATCATCATATTTTTGTGACACTGAGACCAGACCATCAAAACAATTAGCACTAGGCCTTGAATCAAATCGTCGTACGAGATCTTACGTTGACTGCAAATGTACAACAGTGCCGCGTGATTGTGTCGACATTCAGTTAGTTCGCTGGGCCCGTATTCACAACGGCGATTTATCTTTTTAACACTCGATTTATCCCCTATCCCCGCGTTATCTTGATCGGTTAGATAAGGTACGCTCGTCAGAGGACCTAGGTTGCGCTTTGCTATATATACTGCTTTCTTTGTCGTCTCTTCGATTCTCTTAGATCGTAGATGACGTCATGAGATTACGTCAAAGCGGAACAGGCAGTGGGAATCGTCTGAGTTTAGAGACAAGGGTAGTGAATTAGGCAGTACAGTAGTCGCCGCTTATTAAAAACACATTGGGACCGAACAAAAGTGTTTTTAATAAGCGGCGTTTTTATTAACCGTTTGCTTGTTGAACATGTCCATCAGTAACGAAGTAAATCCGGACCTTACGGCTGTTTTTATTAACCGCGTGTTTTATAAGCGGCGACTACTGTATTGCCTTTCTTACTTACATTCAGCCCTTGAGGCAAAATATTCAAATGTGGTAAGAGAGAGAGAGAGAAAGAGAGAGAGAGAGAGAGAGAGAGAGAGAGAGAGAGAGAGAGAGAGAGAGAGAGAGAGAGAGACAGAGAGAGAGACAGAGAGAGAGAGAGAGACAGAGAGAGAGAGAGAGACAGAGACAGAGAGAGACAGAGAGAGAGACAGAGACAGAGAGAGAGACAGAGAGAGACAGAGAGAGAGAGACACAGAGAGAGACAGAGAGAGAGACAGAGAGAGTGAGAGAGAGGGGGGGGGGGAGGGGAGCTGGGAAAAGGGGAGGAAGGGAAGAGAGAATGAGAGTAAGAGGGTGGGAGAGAGAGAGAGAGAGAGAGAGACAGAGAGACAGAGAGACAGAGAGAGACACAGAGAGAGACAGAGAGAGAGTGAGAGTAGCCATAAGTACTGATCAAAAGATCAGATAAAGGCCTTGGGGCCTAAGACATCTGAGGACATATCTATCTAAATCATTCTCTGTCCTCGCAAATGACGTCACGAATTCTATTCTATTCTATTCTATTCACCCTGCTTCAAAAATCTCCTCGCAAATGACGTCACGTTCATTCGACGTCAAATGATGACCTCACAGATTTTGCAAAATGGAGTCTGTTGAATTGTTTTCATTGAAACACCAAAATGTAAAAAAGTCACTTTCTTTTCAAACCTCGATTCTGAAAATTTGATAATATTGAATCGGACCTAACTTCCAGTCAGTGTGCAAAATCTCAAGGAAATCCGTCCAGTAGTTTTTGAGATATAAGCCGTGGAGACGGGACAGACAGACACACACACACACACACACACACACACACACACACACACACACACACACACAGACAGATAAAGTCTGTAGGACCTCCAGTAAACCTGGAGGGATAAACTTTGTAGAGTCAGGCCTGGCTAGCAGAACATGCTGCCTTTATTAATTTTCAGGCCTGGCTAGCAGAACATGCCGCATTTATTAATTTTCAGGCCGTGGAGAAGACATGCTGGCTTCCTTGGCGGAGGTTGGCGCTCTCAGAGTGCCCTCTTGCCAAGAATGCTGTTGTACTGTTTTGTTGTGAAAATGTCCTCGAATATTGAATGAAAACACCACAAACTTAGCACTTTCAAACTATGTATACATCTTTCGCAGACAAGTGTGATTGCTGCTCAGGGTTGTATGGCATAAATATACCTTGAGAAAGAAGGGACATGAGAAAACCCTGTGAGTTAATTAGATTTAATGAAACAATATCAAAATAACCAAATAGATCAAAATTGTAATACACTTACTTTTAATGGTGAGCTGATCTTTCTGTAAAGGTGAAGTGACGTCATTCCACTGAAGATGAATTGGCTTCCTCAAGATTCTGTGCAATCAAGGCGACGACTGCACAGTGCTCTTGGCAATCGCTGAGAGCGCGGTCTTGAAGAGACCGTAATGTGCAAGATGGAGCCAAGTGGATTTTTATTTTTATTTGTTACTTCCTGCTGGATCAATGGCCATGTTTGTCCGATTTTTCTAGAGAGTTCCAGAGCCTGCTTGTCCTCCACTCCAGCCGTAACTGGAAAAAAAATCACCCTGGGGATGGGGATGATTGGGGGGGGGGGTAGGGGGGAGGCTCCCGTCCCTCCGTCTCTCCGTCTCTCTCTAACCTGTGCCTGGGGCAGAGGGAGGATAAGGAAGAAAAAAGTTGGAGTGGGAGTTACGGATAGGAAGGAAAGATAGGAAGAAAGTTTCAGCAAGAACGAAACTGGAAGGAGGTCGAGGGGAAGGTGTTGGTGACGATTGGGAAGCAGATGGGATTGGTGAAGAAGAAAAATATATTATAGGCTAAAGAAAGCTTACACACGCGTGCGTTCGAACACACAATACATACGCACTTACTGTTGATTTGTCGGAAGAGAATAAACTGAAATTCGGATACATGCGACAGTTAGGGAAATGGTGAGACGGAGATGGACAAGGACTGTAGGAAAGAAAAGGGAAGAGCGCACAGGATGAAGATCAGCTCGTTTTGACCCCCATCAGCTCGTCCTGTAGAGCGCTGTTTGCCCAGACCTGCATCACGCCTGCTCTAGGGGAGAAAGGAAGAGGCTCTACGCGTGGCACAATGCTCCGTTTCCTGTAGGCCCCCGACTGTGAAAAACCAATCCAGCACTTCTGTAGACTGGAAAGGAAGGATGTTCCTCCATGGATAACGAAACAGTGGCCTTGTTTTGAGGTGATGTGGGGTATGGAAGTTGGGACGGTAGAGGGCAAAAACCGGTTAACTTATTTTCGATTCGGAGTTATGGAGTTGCGTGGAATTAGATCCATTGACCCTGTTTGCAACTGCAAGGGCTTTTTCTGTGGATGGAAGAGAGCACTCCCTGCCCGTTTCCGAGTGAGAGGTCCTAAATGGCTTCTCCCCTGCTGAATCCACTTACCTCGGCAATTCATCTCCCTTCCCAAAGGGGCTGTTTGTCCGACAAGTTGTTTTCTCAGACAACACTTGCAGAAGCAGATTTGTCGTAATCAAATCACGCTTCCTTGTGAGTTTTGACCTCTTTGCGTTCTTTTTGTGGCTCATCTTTGTAGGTCAGGTTACTCCAGCCATCCCATTCCTCATGCAGCATCGGGTCGAGGCTTTCTAGCTTGACCCTTGACCCTACTTTGTGTGCACGTCGTCAGTGGTCTGACGCTCCTCTGTCTTGAGTTGGCCTGGCAACCCACTTTCTGCGTGGAGCCTTCTCTCCCCATGAGAGTCTGCTGCTGACTGACGCCTGTCTTACCGGACACGAATCAATCCATCTCGGCCTGCACCCATCATTTTCCTGGATGAGTTTTCTGTGGGAACAAACGGCTGGAGAGGGCAGGACGATGAAGCAAAGACCACACGGGGGCCTGGCCTCATTTCCTGCCTGGAGTTGCCATGCAGTGCCGTGTTGCCAGTGAAAACCTCCAGCTTCCGTTCTGATAGCGCCATGCTTGGTCAGGCAGCTAAGCAGTTCCAACAGAGGTTGTGGTGTGTTGCCAGTGACAACCAGAAGTTTCCACTTCTTGCGAGGTTTGGTCAAAGAATGGTCAGGGAACGGTAACGGTGTGGACGTTGAACCTGACTCGGTTCCGTCAGAAGATCTTGAGTCCACACAGGAGCTCGATGTGTGTACTATAGCGGCATTATTAGTATATTACGCGGTAAAAGAAAAGAGCCTTAAGTGAATACTGGTTGTCTTTCATTTAATGATCGCTACCCTCATAGCAACACGTGTAGGCTTACTGTGTGTGCGTGTGTGTATGTTCGTGTGCGCGCGCGCTCGCGTGTGTATGTATACATGTGTGTGCGCGTGCCTGCGTGGATCTGTGCATACACCCTTCCTTCATCTTTCACCTCTCTCTCTGTAAGCATGAAGTTCCACAGATGATACATGATGCGTACGTCAAACAATGCGACAGAGATGAAGCTGGTCTGTGCGCCCAGAATGAGGCAGAGTGAAACATGCGCTCCTTTCCTCTACCGCTGTCGTGTCAGCAGACTGGCGCTGGGGGCAGTAACGTAGGCAGTGAAGACTTCCAGCCTTAGGCTGGGTCTCCTAATCTCGTGTCTCGCATTTTCTCTGACCTCTGCTGTCCAGGAGTGGAGTTCTCTCCCCGACCAGACAGCCATGTTGACCCAGTTCTGCTCCATAAAAGCCAAGTAGGCCAAGGACAAGGCCGCCATATTTCTTACGTCCTTGTTCAGTTTAAAGCAGAAACGAGACTTGATTTGAGATAATTTGCTTCTCGCTCGACGCGAAGTATTAACTGTGCCATTGAATTTTTACCAAAGGGTTGGATTGCTCGATGCGGTAATCATAGTTCGTGTCGAGGGTGAACCTACATTTTCTTTGTTGGTGGTTCTGATTTTTACGTACTAAAAGACGGCAGAGAAGGAATGGAAGTAGTGCAGACGTGCAGGCTGTTCATTACGAATGGCGTACAATGAGAAGCGCGAGTTGGCTTCTTGGTCCTCCAGGTGGCTGGAAAGGACGGAAGGATTTCAATGATCTGATCCTGTTCTAATGCTCTCAGGTAACCTCTTTGGCAGCTTGGGGCCGCCCCTGGCTGAGCCCCCCAAAGCCCAGCAGCCAGGGGTTCCAGCCAGTGAGGGAAGGGATCGAGCGGCTCTGGCCCTATGGTTATTGTCTGAGTGCTAATGGACGTAGCCCTGCTTGGCGTGTCATCCTGTCTGTCACTTGGGGTGGCATCCTGTGGTTTTAGCCTCGCCTCCTCTACTTGTCGCCTGTGGAGGACCGGCACTGCGGCATGGCTGTGTAGATATTCCCAAATGTACCACTGTCTCTGTCCGTGTCTCTTCGTCCCCTCCCCCCCCTCTCTCTGTTCTTCTGTCTCATTATATCTCTCTGTCTCTCTGTCCTTCTGTCTCATATATATATCTGTCCTTCTGTCTCGTATCTCTCTGTCCTTCTGTCTCATTATATCTCTCTGTCTCTCTGTCCTTCTGTCTCGTATCTCTCTCTGTCCTTCTGTCTCATTATATCTCTCTGTCTCTCTGTCCTTCTGTCTCGTATCTCTCTCTGTCCTTCTGTCTCATTATATCTCTCTGTCTCTCTCTCTGACCTTCTGTCTCATATCTCTCTCCTTCTGCCTCATTATATCTCTCTGTCTCTCTCTCTGTCCTTCTCTCTCTCTCTCTCTCTCTTCTCTCTGTCCTTCTGTCTCATGATATCTCTCTGTCTTTCTCTGTCCTTCTGTCTCATCTCTCTCTCTGTGCTTCTGTCTCATTATATCTCTGTCTCTCTCTCTCTGTCTCTCTGTGTGTCCTTCTGTCTCATTATATCGCTCTGTCTCTCTGTCTCTCTTTGTCTCTCTCTGTCTCTCTCTCTCTTTCTCTCTGTCCTTCTGTCTCATTATATATCTCTCTGTCTCTCTCTCTCTCTCTCTCTCTCCCTCTCTCTTTCTGTCCTTCTGTCTCATTTTATATATCTCAGTCTCTCTCTCTCTCTCTCTCCTCTCTCTCTCTCTTGCTCTCTCTACCTCCCTCCTTCTGTCTCATTACATCTCTCTGTCTCTGTCTGTCTGTGTGTGTGTCTGTCTGTGTGTGTGTGTGTGTCTGTCTGTCTGTCTGTCTCTCTTTCTCTCTCTCTCTCTCTCTCTCTCTCTCTCTCTCTCTCTCTCTCTCTCTCTCTCTCTCTCTCTCTCTCTCTCTCTCTCTCTCTCTGTCTCTGTCTCTCTCTCTGTGTCACTCACAGTCCCCCACATGAGTATGTGAACGCCCATTGTTGTGTTTGGTAATGCCACGCCATGTCAGACTTATTTAATTGCTTTGTCGGCGTGAAGCAGGGTGCATCGAAGAGCGCGTATATTTGTTCTATGTATATTAATTTGTATTTTAAAAAGTGGTAAATACGGAGTCCAGTGCACTCCAAGTATAATGGAAGCATGTCTTTTACTGTTCACTGTTCACATGGTACTGATATAAACTTTGCCAGAGAGACTTCAGAACCAAATCACAAATTTCGCAAAGATGTCGGAAAACGTGTGCTTACAAGTTGATTTCCGGAAAGACATAAATGATGGTGCTTAGACGAGGCAGTCATTTGGCCTCAGGAGAGAGTTGACATCTGAAGGGAAAGAGACTTGAGGTTGTGAACATTTACAAGTACCTGGGCTATATTTTCACCACAAAACTGTCTATATGCAGTACCTTAGGAGACGTTTCAGTAGGAGGGAAACAAAAAGGCGTGCAGATATTGAAAACTTTATGGATTTGTATATGTACCAAAACAAAAGTATGTTTAAAAACAAGTTAGATGTGCAGGTGCTGCCAATTATTTTGTACGGTTCAGAGATTTGGGGTGATAAAAAGCACACGATAGTGAAGACTGCTCATGCATTCTGTTGGAAGAGGTTTCTTGGGCTTTACTCCAGAACGTCTAATCGCATGGTATACTATGACCTGGGCAGGTTTGCTTTTTCCACCAACAGCTCTTATAGAGTTATAAAATAAAGCTACAACATGGAACCAGAGACACTTCCCAAGCTAGCATATTTAATGATTCAAAATTCTAGTATGACAGGTTGCAGAAACCTCTGTTCGCCAGGATACGGGTATGTTTGGCTGAACGGAGGCACAGGTGATGAAAAACGCTTCTCGTCGCAAGTAAAACTGAGATTCCAGGATTGCTGTCGACAAGAATGGAAGGATATGGAGATGATACTAGGAGTGAACAATACAACTGGCATTCTTTATTCAAAACAGACCTAGGCCTAGAGGATCATCTCCATGTACTTGGTATCTAGAGAATTAGATATACTTTCATAAGGTTTAGATGCGGCGTAAACCATCTCTACTCTAATATTTGGTATGGGAGAGAGAACAGTTCACAAAACAGCCTATGACCAATCTGTGGAGAAAAAGGAAATAAACAGCACTTTTTACTGTTACGTCGTGTGCACCGTTCTTTAAGAGAGAGAAAATGTTTAACGATTTCTTGATGAAAGAGGAAAAGTATGTACATAATTATTGGTTGAAAAGGATAGATGTCCAGATGACTAGAGCAGTAGCTATGTTTATTTATAATGCATTTCGTTTGAGAGAAAGTAAACTGGAGGTTGTGGACTAAGGCATCCCTGCCCACATGATAGTGAAAGGCAAGACGACATGACAAATGCTCATATCTTCATTTTTTAATTCCAGCATATTCTGTATTGCAATGGGCCATGGGCCATTTAGTTCAGTTTAGTTCAGTTCTTTTCAGCTCTCTCTCTCTCTCTCTCTCTCTCTCTCTCTCTCTCTCTCTCTCTCTCTCTCTCTCTCTCTCTCTCTCAATAATAATAATATAGTTTATTTATACGCACATACCTTCCCTTGACAGGCAAGCTCATGGCGTTTACAATTATAAAAATATCAACACTCATACAACCACTCAACACTACATTCCTACAAAACTCTCTCTCTCT
Source organism: Theodoxus fluviatilis (assembly GCA_034096865.1). Lineage (NCBI taxonomy): Eukaryota > Metazoa > Mollusca > Gastropoda > Cycloneritida > Neritidae > Theodoxus > Theodoxus fluviatilis. The sequence continues at coordinate 70,683 of JAWQFJ010002680.1, read as the reverse complement.
CTCTCTCTCTCTCTCTCTCTCTCTCTCTCTCTCTCTCTGTGTCTCTCTCTCTGTCTCTCTCTCTTTCTCTTTCTCTTTCTCTTTCTCATTCTGTTTGTCTGTCTGTGTATCTGTCTGTCTGCCTCTCTCTCTCTCTCTCTCTCTCTCTCTCTCTCTCTCTCTCTCTCTCTCTCTCTCTCTCTCTCTCTCTCTCTCCACCCCCCCACCCCCTCCCCCTCCCTCCCCGGGCCTGCCAGTCCAGGGTGGAGAGCGATTCCGATGAGGACCGATGCCAGAGTGGTAACGCAAGCCAACAAAGGCGGGAAAGTGACGCCGCCTTGCGAGCCCTCTGGTGGCCGCTCAAATTAGCTTTGCTTATCTTAGTCTCTGCTCTGCTTACCCTGGCGGTGCTCGCCCACTCGTGTCTGATCGCTGCCGCCAGCGGCCGCCCTGTGTTCCCTTGATGTAATGGCCAGTCATTGCCCTGTTAAGAGCCGTCTGCCTTCCGTGTGACTCTGTGTTTACTCTTAGCGCCATTTTCACTCCCGTTGACCAGGCGGGGTCCCACAACCCCATGCATATTCATCACAACACAACCCCATGCATTCATCACAACACAACCCCATGCATTCATCACAACACAACCCCATGCATTCATCACAACACAACCCCATGCATTCATCACAACACAACCCCATGCATTCATCACAACACAACCCCATGCATTCATCACAACTCAACCCCATGCATTCATCACAAAGCCACCCCGGTATTGCTGTGTTTTATGTCCACGTAGAGGAGACGACACACAGCGGTTCGTGTAGACGGTGGGCTTTTAGTTCAATGCAACATAAATAACGCATTCTGCAGAAAGTTTTTTTCCTCCAGTGAACTGACTTAATCTTTCTGGTGGCTGTGCAAAGTAAAGCTTGTCAGTTTACTTGCAAACGTGTGAAATGTGTGTGCTTTCATTTGTGATGTAGTTTTATTGTTTACTGCTGTGTGACGGCTACACTGCAGTAGGGTTTCTGGGAAGTCGTGGAACCAGCGCAACTTGCAATGTTTACTGCTGTGTGACGGCTAGACTGCAGTAGGGTTTCTGGGAAGTCGTGGAACCAGCGCAGCTTGCAATGTTTACTGCTGTGTGGCGGCTACACTGCAGTAGGGTTTCTGGGAAGTCGTGGAACCAGCGCAACTTGCAATGTTTACTGCTGTGTGGCGGCTAGACTGCAGTAGGGTTTCTGGGAAGTCGTGGAACCAGCGCAGCTTGCAATGTTTACTGCTGTGTGGCGGCTAGACTGCAGTAGGGTTTCTGGGAAGTCGTGGAACCAGCGCAACTTGCCACACGGCTTTTGTATTTACACCTGTACAAGCGATGGTTTTGGTAGCGATAATGGTGTTTGTGTATGTGTGTGTTATTCTCTTCTTTTTGCGACGTTGTTAATATTCCATATTGTTGTCGCTGATGGTGGTGGTGATGTTGACGATGATTACATTGATAATCACCTCGACGACGATGCTGCTGCTGCTGGTAATGGAGACAACAACGACTAGGAGGAGGGGGATGACGACGATGATGACCAGGACGAAGACGTTGATAATGGTGGCGATGATGATGATGATGATGATGATGATGATGATGATGATGATGATGATGATGATGATGATGATGATGATGATGATGGTGGTGGTGGTGATGATGATGATGATGATGATGATGATGATGATGATGATGATGATGATGATGATGATGATGATGATGATGATGATGATGGTGGTGATGATGATGATTGCAGGAGGAGCAAAACGCCAGCAGTTCAGCCAACTACGACGTAGAATTGCTGCACCCTGCCGACGCTCACTCCGAACTCATGGTGTCAGGTGTGTACTGATGGTGTCAGGTGTGTATTGATGGTGTCAGGTGTGTTCTGATGGTGTCAGGTGTGTATTGATGGTGTCGGGTGTGTACTGATGGTGTCAGGTGTGTACTGATGGTGTCAGGTGTGTATTGATGGTGTCGGGTGTGTATTGATGGTGTCGGGTGTGTACTGATGGTGTCAGGTGTGTACTGATGGTGTCGGGTGTGTACTGATGGTGTCGGGTGTGTACTGATGGTGTCAGGTGTGTACTGATGGTGTCAGGTGTGTATTGATGGTGTCGGGTGTGTATTGATGGTGTCAGGTGTGTACTGATGGTGTCAGGTGTGTACTGATGGTGTCAGGTGTGTACTGATGGTGTCAGGTGTGTATTGATGGTGTCAGGTGTGTACTGATGGTGTCAGATGTGTATTGATGGTGTCGGATGTGTACTGATGGTGTCAGGTGTGTACTGATGGTGTCAGGTGTGTACTGATAGTGTCATGTGTGTACTGATGGTGTCAGATGTGTACTGATGGTGTCAGGTGTGTATTGATAGTGTCATGTGTGTACTGATGGTGTCAGATGTGTACTGATGGTGTCAGGTGTGTACTGATGGTGTCAGATGTGTACTGATGGTGTCAGGTGTGTACTGATGGTGTCATGTGTGTACTGATAGTGTCATGTGTGTACTGATGGTGTCGGGTGTGTACTGATGGTGTCAGATGTGTATTGATAGTGTCAGATGTGTATTGATGGTGTCAGGTGTGTATTGATGGTGTCAGGTGTGTACTGATGGTGTCGGGTGTGTATTGATGGTGTCGGGTGTGTACTGATGGTGTCAGATGTGTACTGATAGTGTCAGGTGTGTACTGATGGTGTCAGATGTGTACTGATGGTGTCGGGTGTGTATTGATGGTGTCGGGTGTGTACAGGTGTATTGATGTGTCAGGTGTGTACATGTGTGTATTGATGTGTCAGGTGTGTACAGGTGTGTATTGATGGTGTCAGGTGTGTACTGATGGTGTCAGGTGTGTACTGATGGTGTCAGATGTGTACTGATAGTGTCAGGTGTGTACTGATGGTGTCAGATGTGTACTGATAGTGTCAGGTGTGTACGGATGGTGTCAGATGTGTATTGATGGTGTCAGGTGTGTACTGATGGTGTCAGGTGTGTATTGATGGTGTCAGGTGTGTATTGATGTGTCAGGTGTGTATTGATGGTGTCAGGTGTGTATTGATGGTGTCAGGTGTGTACTGATGGCGTCAGGTGAGTTAAGGTGTGTACTGATGGTGTCAGGTGTGTATTGATGTGTCAGGTGTGTACTGATGGTGTCAGGTGTGTATTGATGTGTCAGGTGTGTATTGATGGTATACTCTTGAATTGAAGCGGAGATGTTTTCACAGAATTGTAAGTACAGAGGCTTCTTTGGAAAGATAGGCGTACGTGTTTCTTAGACCCTGCTACCTCTAAGTATTTGGGGGTAAGAATTTACCCACCGCCTCTCCCTACGCGATTTGTGAAAGAAGAATAAATTGGGAAACGGAGGCTAGATTTGCTCGAACCCTAATCCGCTCCTGTGCTGTGGCCAATGGCCTTACATAGCCTACAGAGGCCGATGGACTGTAGAGCTTCATTCATCGTCATTTTCATCTTTGACTAAAATATATTTGTGCGGCCTGGCACGCGGGGGGGGGGGGAGTAGTGTCTTGGTCCCTCTGAGTTTCTGTATACCCCTTGCGGGCCCCAGAACTTCTCTCTGTTTGAATTTGAGTGCTTTGATTGGCCGATGTGTTAGGGGTGTTTTTGCAGTTAGTTTACGGAAAAAGGGTTCCCCATGTTTGTGCGACCAGCAAGCGGCGCAACAGAGGGAGATGCGATGTCGCTAATCCAGCTCTGTCATCGCTCTTTTCTTCCACTCTCAAGATGAACTAATTGAAGATTACACTGAACACGATTCTTCTCCTGTAACACGCATTGTATTGCATTTCTTGGCTTTTTTCATTTAGAGCTGCCTTTTCTGCCATGATTACTCCAAGAAATACATGTCTAGAATTACCAGGGGGTTGCATGTGCGTTCTATGACTGGGTGCCATGCAGTGACGGCCCCTGTAGGCGCAGTTCCTCTTCCCTTGTGAAAGTGAACAAAAAGCTTCGTCTCTGCATCCGTTGCATCGCTGCTTTCAATGAATGAATGAATGAATTAGCACGTAACACTTTGTTTTACGTGCATGGACTGATATAACATTCCTGTAGTGTCGACCAGTCTGAAGCAGTCGAGATCACAGCAAACGTCAGCACACAGCGGAGGTTGTAGAGTTCTGAACTTGTAAGAGCACAGCAAACGTGAGCACACAGCGGAGGTTGTAGAGTTCTGAACTTGTAAGATCACAGCAAACGTGAGCACACAGCGGAGTTTGTAGAGTTCTGAACTTGTAAGATCACAGCAAACGTGAGCACACAGCGGAGGTTGTAGAGTTCTGAACTTGTAAGATCACAGCAAACGTGAGCACACAGCGGAGGTTGTAGAGTTCTGAACTTGTATAGAAAGGTTCTTAAACCAGGGTTCTCCCCCGTGTGCCGGGCTCCATGTGAAAGAGATTTTTTAATATTTAGTACAAAAGAAAAGGGTTGTTCCTCCTGATCAACGTTTGGTCTTACATTTATATGGGGAAATGTATTGTTTTCGGGGGAGATAGAGAGAGAAAACAAAACCAACACAACCCTGCCCGTATGTTGTCAGGTGGAGTATTCTCGGGGTATGGGACTTACTTTTAGAACGATTACACTCTTGTACGACGGTGTGTGGGACTTACTTTTAGAACGATTACAGTCTTGCACGACAGGGTGTGGGACTTATTTTAAGAACGATTGCGCTCTTGTACAAGGGATGTGGGACTTACTTTTAGAACGATTACAGTCTTGCACGACAGGGCGTGGGACTTATTTTAAGAACGATTACGCTCTTGCACAAGGGATGTGGTACTTACTTTTAGATAGCTCACTCGTTGCCTTGTGTGTGACGCCACTTCCGACCGGCAGTCACATGACAGTGGAGACCAGAGTGAATGTGGACGCCTGGTACAGCAGACCATCAGACCGCGACGAGACTGGTCCAAGTTTTTGTCTGTGGCGGGTCAGCAAGTCTTGCCCGTCCCATTGATTTTCTGTCCGGCCTGGTTGGAGTTCGCATTGAGCGGGTCAAGGAAAATTGGTCTCGATATTGATGCAAGTTTTGTGTGTGAGCGAAGCTCTCTGTTGGGCAAATAATGCTGTTAGCTCGGGTTTCTCGATGATGTAAGAAGCAGGGCTGGTTCCACTTAGAAAATGATGGTCCTGTACCAGCGTCAGACAGGCATACAGATTGCAGTCAGTGAAAGGAGTAGATTCAGGGGCGGACTTGCGCGGCCCACGCTCGACACGTCACAGTATGAAGAGGTAGCCATTGTTTGGTTCTTTACTGGGAGGAGCTGGGATGGTTCTGGGGTCACGAAGGAAAGGAACTGACTGACGGAGTGAATGATCGACCGAATAACCCTGAACACCCCACTGCTTTCCCATGCTTCGAGTCGTGAACTCCTCTCTATCATTTCCTCGTTGCTGACCCTCCGCTCGACGCCTTTAGCTCCAACTCAACCGTGTTTCCTCAGAGTCTACCGTGAACTTTCAATGGAAGTGAAGGGTGTGAATTATACATGAAAAAATCTAAATCAATCTGTGATATAGAACATTGTCTCATAACAGCATATGCGGTGTTTTGGTTTTTATTATTTAATAGTCGGTTTTGTTATTGAAATATTGAGATGTACATGCCTACGTATAGCTGTAAACTGACTATTGGGGGAAAATACTTTGTGACAGGAAAAGGATGCTAATTATAGTAAATTGAAGACATTGAAGGTCCCTTCTTTTCTTGCTCTGTCGCACTTTAGATAAAGGAAGAAAAGGGAAGCATAACAGAAGATGTCTCCATCTGCATTCACAAATCCCTTGAAAGAGGGAAGGCCAACAAACAAGGCGCTTGTGTTGTTGAGAGTTGCAGAACTTTTACGACTGTGGCTGCATTTTGGGCACTCGCTGTCGGCGCTCTACTCCAGTGCTTACAGCGCTCGCCAGCAAACGCTCGCCAGCAAACGCTCGCCAGCAAACGCTCGCCAGCAAACGCTCGCCAGCAAACACTCGCCAGCAAACGCTCGCCAGCAAACGCTTGCGGCAAACGGTGGCGGCGTTCTAAGCTGCACGAATCCCAAAGTTCCCCCCACCCCCCACCCCCACCCCCACCCCCACCCCCACCCCCACCCCCACCCCCACCCCAAAGCAAGGCATTTAACTCGCATTGTCTCCCCCTGGCTAGAAATCAGTTCGGGTACCTGTGAGGGCAGTGATGGCATACTGTGATTGACCCGTGTATACGGCCGTGAGGCAACATCGGGCTGGAATGTTCCCTCCCCAGGGAGTAGAGATGGTGCTGGGACCTGACTGTGTGATTGACCCGTGTATACGGCCGTGAGGCAACATCGGGCTGGAATGTTCCCTCCCCAGGGAGTGGAGATGGTGCTGGTCCCTGACTGTGTGATTGACCCGTGTATACGGCCGTGAGGCAACATCGGGCTGGAATGTTCCCTCCCCAGGGAGTAGAGATGGTGCTGGGACCTGACTGTGTGATTGACCCGTGTATACGGCCGTGAGGCAACATCGGGCTGGAATGTTCCCTCCCCAGGGAGTGGAGATGGTGCTGGTCCCTGACTGTGTGATTGACCCGTGTATACGGCCGTGAGGCAACATCGGGCTGGAATGTTCCCTCCCCAGGGAGTAGAGATGGTGCTGGGACCTGACTGTGTGATTGACCCGTGTATACGGCCGTGAGGCAACATCGGGCTGGAATGTTCCCTCCCCAGGGAGTAGAGATGGTGCTGGGACCTGGCTGTGTGATTGACCCGTGTATACGGCCGTGAGGCAACATCGGGCTGGAATGTTCCCTCCCCAGGGAGTAGAGATGGTGCTGGTCCCTGACTGTGTGATTGACCCGTGTATACGGCCGTGAGGCAACATCGGGCTGGAATGTTCCCTCCCCAGGGAGTGGAGATGGTGCTGGTCCCTGACTGTGTGATTGACCCGTGTATACGGCCGTGAGGCAACATCGGGCTGGAATGTTCCCTCCCCAGGGAGTAGAGATGGTGCTGGGACCTGACTGTGTGATTGACCCGTGTATACGGCCGTGAGGCAACATCGGGCTGGAATGTTCCCTCCCCAGGGAGTGGAGATGGTGCTGGTCCCTGACTGTGTGATTGACCCGTGTATACGGCCGTGAGGCAACATCGGGCTGGAATGTTCCCTCCCCAGGGAGTAGAGATGGTGCTGGGACCTGACTGTGTGATTGACCCGTGTATACGGCCGTGAGGCAACATCGGGCTGGAATGTTCCCTCCCCTGGGAGTAGAGATGGTGCTGGGACCTGACTGTGTGATTGACCCGTGTATACGGCCGTGAGGCAACATCGGGCTGGAATGTTCCCTCCCCAGGGAGTAGAGATGGTGCTGGGACCTGACTGTGTGATTGACCCGTGTATACGGCCGTGAGGCAACATCGGGCTGAAATGTTCCCTCCCCAGGGAGTAGAGATGGTGCTGGTCCCTGACTGTGTGATTGACCCGTGTATACGGCCGTGAGGCAACATCGGGCTGGAATGTTCCCTCCCCAGGGAGTAGAGATGGTGCTGGGACCTGACTGTGTGATTGACCCGTGTATACGGCCGTGAGGCAACATCGGGCTGAAATGTTCCCTCCCCAGGGAGTAGAGATGGTGCTGGGACCTGACTGTGTGCGTCCTATCTGCCTGTCACCGTGTTTGACGTCAGGTGCCAGTGAAGGATTGATCGAGTGACCCAGTGAGCAGGGGTAAAGTGCAAAGAAGTGAAAGACTGAAATATGGGTGGTGTTGCTTTATGAAACCGGTGCCTTGACCTTTGCCCTCTGCTTGCAGGCCACGCGGACGGCCTGCTGATCCCCTCCAAGGAGGGCCTCCCCACCCAGACCTTCACGCTCAAGTGGTGCACGCCCAAGACCAACATCATGGGCAAGTGCTTTCCCCGGGCTGTCTGTCCTTTCCCCAGGATGTCTCTTCCTTAGAATGTCTCTTCCCCAGGATGTATCTTCCCCAGGATGTCTCTTCCCCAGAATGTCTCTTCCCCAGGATGTCTCTTCCCCAGGATGTATCTTCCCCAGAATGTCTCTTCCCCAGGATGTCTCTTCCCCAGGATGTATCTTTCCCAGGATGTCTCTTTCCCAGGATGTCTCTTCCCCAGGATGTCTCTTCCCCAGGATGTCTCTTCCCCAGGATGTCTTTTGCCCAGGATGTCTCTTCCTTAGAATGTCTCTTCCTTAGAATGTCTCTTCCCCAGAATGTCTCTTCACCAGGATGTCTCTTCCTTAGAATGTCTCTTCCCCAGGATGTCTCTTCCCCAGGATGTCTCTTTCCCAGGATGTCTTTTGCCCAGGATGTCTCTTCCTTAGAATGTCTCTTCCTTAGAATGTCTCTTCCCCAGAATGTCTCTTCACCAGGATGTCTCTTCCCCAGGATGTCTCTTCCCCAAGATGTCTCTTCCCCAGGATGTCTCTTCCCCAAGATGTCTTTTGCCCAGGATGTCTCTTCCCCAAGATGTCTCTTCCCCAAGATGTCTCTTCCCCAGAATGTCTCTTCCCCAGGATGTCTCTTCCCCAGAATGTCTCTTCCCCAGGATGTCTCTTCCCCAGGATGTCTTTTGCCCAGGATGTCTTTTCCCCAGGATGTCTTTTGCCCAGGATGTCTTTTCCCCAGGATGTCTCTTCCCCAGGATGTCTCTTCCCCAGGATGTCTCTTCCCCAGGATGTCTCTTCCCCAAGATGTCTTTTGCCCAGGATGTCTCTTCCCCAGGATGTCTTTTGCCCAGGATGTCTCTTCCTTAGAATGTCTCTTCCCCAGGATGTCTCTTCCCCAGGATGTCTCTTCCCCAGGATGTGTCTTCCCCAGGATGTCTCTTCCCCAGGATGTCTCTTCCCCAAGATGTCTTTTGCCCAGGATGTCTCTTCCCCAGGATGTCTCTTCCCCAGGATGTCTCTTCCCCAGGATGTCTGGGCCTTGTCTCGCAAAAGCCAGTTTTGAAAGGGGTCTGAAATGTGCAGATTTTTTCTACCTCAGGCTTTGGAGTTCCTTGTCTTGTGCAGTGGTAGCTACGCAGCACTTTGCTTAACGGCACAGTGTCCTCTCTACAGATGGTTTCGTGCTGTCTTTCATTCATGCTTAGCATGCTTAGACTGTAATGTCTTTTTGTCTCTGAAGCTGTTTTTAAGAGGAGAAATATGTGACCCGTTTTCACAAACTGAGTCAACTCGCAAAAGTTAGATTTTGATATATTTGTATTTTCAAAATCTGAAAAATGTATCTTTCATTTGATATAAAAATCAAACTGCTACTGCTGACGGCGATTTGGAAAAATCAAGGGTCAAAGATTTAACAACTTTATCCACAGTTTTTCCTTCGCAACGGGTCTTTTTAATGCATGCATCAGCTCAAATTTTGACAGGTTGGTAGAGAAAATCTATTTCTGAACATAGAATGATAAATTAAAAAAAAGTATTTGACCTCGACAACAAATGATTGTTATTATTCACTAAAAATACAAAACGGAGGCAGAGAATGTATAATGTTTTTGACTGGGTAGGTGCAATAAGTGCACTTTTTGGTGTTTTTTAAGCTAAAAAGAAACTTTCCAACACTAGATTATCAAAATTAAATGTATGTAGGATTCAGTTTTGCCAGTTCAGTTCAAAATGCACAAAATCCACACTCATCACCTTTGTCAGCCTCTACTGCGTTTTACCTGCGTACGAGTTAAGACTCAGTTCGTGAAAACGGGTCACATATATGCAGTTAAGCGTACACATCGGAATAATCACTTCTTTGCTTAAAACTAAAAAGATAATCAGATGCAAATTGTCGATAAACAAGTAATCATCTAGACGAAAACCATAGCGACAAAGTTTTTGGACATGAATGATCTCTGAAGATTGTGTCAGAATTTTATAACGTTGCTGCGAGGATGTTAGCTAGATCTTGTGCCCTGTTTAGGGAATTGCGAAGGATGACTTTGTGCCTGAAACTGCAAGGTCATTGCCGCCATTTTGCCCTGTGCGTGTTGTGCAGAGCTGAACCACTGCTCCAGTGCCTACCGCATCACCCCCGTGGACGTCAACAGCCGCCCCTCCTCCTGCCTGACCAACTTCCTCCTGGCAGGTAGGGCAGTGTGGACCTTGCTGGTTTCTGTGTGATGTGTCTTTATCAACTTCACTTTATTTTCAATGGTTGGAATTGTGATTTATCTTTATCAACTTCACTTTAGTTTCAATGGTTGGAATTGTGATTTATCTTTATCAACTTCACTTTAGTTTCAATGGTTGGAATTGTGATTTATCTTTATCAACTTCACTTTAGTTTCAAGGGTTGGAATTGTGATTTATCTTTATCAACTTCACTTTAGTTTCAATGGTTTGAATTGTGATTTATCTTTATCAACTTCACTTTAGTTTCAATGGTTGGAATTGTGATTGACTTTTTTCAACAACTTTAGTTTCAATGGTTTGAATTGTGATTTATCTTTATCAACTTCACTTTAGTTTCAATGGTTTGAATTGTGATTGACTCTTTTCAACTTAACTTTAGTTTCAATGGTTTGAATTGTGATTAATCGTTATGAACTTCACTTGAGTTTCAATGGTTGGGGTACAAAAGACGGTGGGAGGGAGTACATGTACAAATAGCAAGCGTTCAAGGATCACGTGACATGCCACGTGACAGTCAACTTCCTGTCTTTG
>JAWQFJ010002680.1:0-55000 GCA_034096865.1 Theodoxus fluviatilis | reverse complement strand
TCTAGTCCACTGTCTTTCAGTCCACTCAGCCTCTCAGTCCACTCAGTATTCTAGTCCACTCTATCTTTGAGTCACTCTGTCTTCTAGTTCTTTCCGTCTTCCAGTCCAATCTCTCTTCTAGTCACTCTATCTTCTATTTCCCTGTATCCCATTCCACTCTGTTTTCGAGTCCACTCTGTTTTCCAGTCCACTCTGTCTTCCAGTCCACTCTGTCTTTCAATCCACTCTTATTCTAGTTCACTCTGTCTTCCAGTCCACTCTGTCTTACTGTTCACTCTCTCTTCCAGTCCACTCTGTCTTCCAGTCCACTCTTCCTTCCAGTCCACTCTGCCTTGCAATTCACACTGTCTTCCGATCCATTCTCTCTACTAGTCCACTCTGTCATCAAGTCCATTCTGTTTTCTAGTCCACTCTGTCTTCCAGACCACTATCTTCCAGGAACTCTGTCTTCCAGGCCACTGTCTTCTAGTCCGCTCTGTCTTCCAGCCCACTCTATCCTCCAGTCACTCTGTCCTCCAGCCCACTCTGTCTTCCAGTCACTCTGTCTTCTAGTCCATTCTGTCCCTGTGTGCAGTTAGGCATGCGTTATTTAGTGGGGTGAGGCTTACCTCCCTTGCTTTGAGATTTATCTCCCTCTGTGCAGTAAGTCTTGCAGTCTTTAGTGGCAGTCAGACTTACCTCCCTTGCCTTGAGATTTACCTCCCTGTGTGCAGTTTGGCATGCGTTCTTTAGTGGCAGTCAGACTTACCTCCCTTGCCTTGATGAGGGAAATCGTGTCATTGAAGATGACCATGCATGTTGCAGGTTGAGCCGCTACACAGCCTTGTGACAAAGGAAGAGCTGACGGATGACGAGGTTCAGCAGTGCCGAAAGGTCATCTTTGCCGTGGTGGAGATGGAGAGGAAGAACGAGGTCGTCCCTGTGCCCGTCACCGGGTCTCGAGGCAAGGGGCCCAAGAGGTGGGTCTGTGGAGACGGGCGCTGTGTGGACTGTCTCCCTGGGGCCTGGTCCACAGCTGCAGTGTGGACTGTCTCCCTGGGGCCTGGTCTACAGCTGTAGTGTGGACTGTCTCCCTGGGGCCTGGTCCACAGCTGTAGTGTGGACTGTCTCCCTGGGGCCTGGTCCACAGCTGTAGTGTGGACTGTCTCCCTGGGGCCTGGTCCACAGCTGCAGTGTGGACTGTCTCCCTGGGGCCTGGTCCACAGCTGTAGTGTGGACTGTCTCCCTGGGGCCTGGTCCACAGCTGTAGTGTGGACTGTCTCCCTGGGGCCTGGTCCACAGCTGTAGTGTGGACTGTCTCCCTGGGGCCTGGTCCACAGCTGTAGTGTGACTTTTTTCCTTCCAGAAATGTTTCCTGTTGCTCTTTCCTTCCTTCCGCATTCCAGAAGCACAGTACAGCTACGTTGAATATGTTGAATGATATGGTTATCCATAATTTTGTAATTTAGTCTTTGGTCTACAATGGAATATCAATATTTTAAAAAAGTTTTCCATTGGTGAATATGATAGCACCTTGATCTTTAGGGTGTGACCCTTAGGTTAGTTTTGTTCAAAGATGAATTTTAAAAAGAACTTGCTTATTTTGCACATGAATGAGAGAGAGAGAGAGAGAGAGAGAGAGAGACACACACAGAGAGACAGACAGACAGACAGACAGACAGACAGACAGACAGACAGACAGAGAGGCGTGAACATCATTGAAAGCACTTGAACAATAAATTTTTCCCTCATATGTTTGCTGCATCATCATCATCATCATCATCGTTGTTGTCATCATCGTTGTCGCTGTCGCCGTGGTCATCATCTCATCGACGTCATCGTCGTCGTCATCATCATCATCTGCATCATCATTGTCATCATCATCATCATCATCATCATCATCATCATCATCATCATCATCATCATCATCATCATCATCATCATCATTATTATCATCATCATCATGCATAGAGTAGCCATTCCCACTGCTGCTTGTTTGCCAGAGAGGAGCAGTACAGACAGCTGTGGTGCGAGCTGGAGGAGCTGGTCAGGGCCTACGCCCCCACGTCGCCCCAGCACCAGGCAGTGCTGCAGTGCGTGCTGGACTGCAAACGGCCTGACGAGAAGCACGGCTCCCCGAAACGCCCTGCCTGGGACAAGGCCGCCAGCGGCAAGGAGGCAGACACGCCGGAGTTGATGGACACGGAGGCCTGGAAGGATTACAACAGGTATCACTGACTGCACTGAGTAGAGACTGAAGACCTGCAGTAGACTGATGTGGTCAAACGCTTGTCCACTGAGGGCGGTCTGTGCTCTGTGTTTGGAATGTGCCAATCCTGCCTTGCCTGTGTGCATTACAAAAGATCGTTTGCCCGCTTACACATGTGAGGGCTCCATCTTAACGCTTTGAAATGTTGTACAGAATTTGTAATGCTATGCAAAGAGGAAACACTACATTTAAAAGATCATGTCTCCACTTGGAAGGTCCACTCGACTTCACCCAAGCGAGCGGGATGGTATTATCAGCCAGGGCATCATGGCATGTTGCAGGGCGTCCAAGGCAGCGGAGAAGCAGGAGGCCAGCAAAGCCCAGCGCAGTGTGGACCACTCCGCAGCCAAGAAGATCAAGACAGAGCCGGAGTCCATTCTCAAGTCTCCAGGAGGTTTGTGTTCTTGTCAGATGTCTGTGGATGCTGGTGTGCAGACTTGATTTTAACAAATCTTTATCATGGTGGCAGTGATCATTTAAGAAAAGTTTGTGCTGACAGTGATGCTGTTGCAGAATCAGAAAATTTGCAACTCTATCATAATTGTTAAAATCATTTTTAGTTTACATAGTATGACTTTTAAGAACTTGCTGAGCATTATGGGAAAGACTCTAAACGTTTCGAAAGTCAAATGTGATGCTGTTCTTAGGTTAAAGTTGACATCAGTAAAGTTTGAGATCACAGTCCATACGTCTACATAATCTGTTCCACACCACTGCATTATTTTGTAGAGAAATGCACAACTCCCTTTGGCATGATTTGTCTCCGCTTACTCATAGAGTGCAAGTCCATGACGACGTTTTTCCATGTGTGCATGACAAGGTCACACCTAGGCAATTTGTGGACAACGCTTATTGCCACAGTTCTGCCTTGTCCATGTATTGATTTTATACAGGGTGTACAAAGCTTGTTGACAGCTAGTGTGGTAGGCCAGTCCTGTCAGGTCCATGAATGGACGAGCTTAATTGTGCAGGCCAGAACTGTCAATACAGTGACGTCCATGAATGGATGTGCTTGATTGTGCAGGCCACTAGTGTCAATACAGTGACGTCCATGAATGGACGTGCTTGACTGTGCAGGCCACTAGTGTCAATACAGTGACGTCCATGAATGGACATGCTTGACTGTGCAGGCCACTAGTGGCAATACAGTGACGTCCATGAATGGACGTGCTTGACTGTGCAGGCCACTAGTGGCAATACAGTGACGTCCATGAATGGACATGCTTGACTGTGCAGGCCACTAGTGCCAATACAGTGACGTCCATGAATGGACGTGCTTGACTGTGCAGGCCACTAGTGGCAATACAGTGACGTCCATGAATGGACATGCTTGACTGTGCAGGCCACTAGTGGCAATACAGTGACGTCCATGAATGGACATGCTTGACTGTGCAGGCCACTAGTGGCAATACAGTGACGTCCATGAATGGACATGCTTGACTGTGCAGGCCACTAGTGGCAATACAGTGACGTCCATGAATGGACATGCTTGACTGTGCAGGCCACTAGTGCCAATACAGTGACGTCCATGAATGGACGTGCTTGACTGTGCAGGCCAGTAGTGCCAATACAGTGACGTCCATGAATGGACGTGCTTGACTGTGCAGGCCAGTAGTGGCAATACAGTGACGTCCATGAATGGACGTGCTTGACTGTGCAGGCCACTAGTGGCAATACAGTGACGTCCTTGAATGGACATGCTTGACTGTGCAGGCCACTAGTGCCAATACAGTGACGTCCATGAATGGACGTGCTTGACTGTGCAGGCCACTAGTGCCAATACAGTGACGTCCATGAATGGATGTGCTTGACTGTGCAGGCCACTAGTGGCAATACAGTGACGTCCTTGAATAGACATGCTTGACTGTGCAGGCCACTAGTGCCAATACAGTGACGTCCTTGAATGGACGTGCTTGACTGTGCAGGCCACTAGTGCCAATACAGTGACGTCCATGAATGGACGTGCTTGACTGTGCAGGCCAGTAGTGTCAATACAGTGACGTCCATGAATGGACATGCTTGACTGTGCAGGCCACTAGTGGCAATACAGTGACGTCCATGAATGGACGTGCTTGACTGTGCAGGCCACTAGTGGCAATACAGTGACGTCCTTGAATGGACATGCTTGACTGTGCAGGCCACTAGTGGCAATACAGTGACGTCCATGAATGGACGTGCTTGACTGTGCAGGCCACTAGTGCCAATACAGTGACGTCCATGAATGGATGTGCTTGACTGTGCAGACCACTAGTGGCAATACAGTGACGTCCTTGAATAGACATACTTGACTGTGCATGCCAGTAGTGCCAATACAGTGACGTCCATGAATGGACGTGCTTGACTGTGCAGGCCAGTAGTGCCAATACAGTGACGTCCATGAATGGACGTGCTTGACTGTGCAGGCCACTAGTGCCAATACAGTGACGTCCATGAATGGACGTGCTTGACTGTGCAGGCCACTAGTGCCAATACAGCGACGTCCTTGAATAGACATGCTTGACTGTGCAGGCCACTAGTGCCAATACAGCGACGTCCATGAATGGACATGCTTGACTGTGCAGGCCACTAGTGGCAATACAGTGACGTCCATGAATGGACGTGCTTGACTGTGCAGGCCACTAGTGGCAATACAGTGACGTCCTTGAATAGACATGCTTGACTGTGCAGGCCACTAGTGGCAATACAGTGACGTCCATGAATGGACGTGCTTGACTGTGCAGGCCACTAGTGCCAATACAGTGACGTCCATGAATGGATGTGCTTGACTGTGCAGACCACTAGTGGCAATACAGTGACGTCCTTGAATAGACATGCTTGACTGTGCAGGCCACTAGTGCCAATACAGTGACGTCCATGAATGGACGTGCTTGACTGTGCAGGCCAGTAGTGCCAATACAGTGACGTCCATGAATGGACGTGCTTGACTGTGCAGGCCACTAGTGGCAATACAGTGACGTCCATGAATGGACGTGCTTGACTGTGCAGGCCACTAGTGCCAATACAGTGACGTCCATGAATGGACGTGCTTGACTGTGCAGGCCACTAGTGCCAATACAGCGACGTCCATGAATGGACATGCTTGACTGTGCAGGCCACTAGTGGCAATACAGTGACGTCCATGAATGGACGTGCTTGACTGTGCAGGCCACTAGTGGCAATACAGTGACGTCCTTGAATAGACATGCTTGACTGTGCAGGCCACTAGTGGCAATACAGTGACGTCCATGAATGGACATGCTTGACTGTGCAGGCCACTAGTGTCAATACAGTGACGTCCATGAATGGACATGCTTGACTGTGCAGGCCACTAGTGCCAATACAGTGACGTCCATGAATGGACGTGCTTGACTGTGCAGGCCAGTAGTGCCAATACAGTGACGTCCATGAATGGATGTGCTTGACTGTGCAGGCCAGTAGTGGCAATACAGTGACGTCCATGAATGGACGTGCTTGACTGTGCAGGCCACTAGTGCCAATACAGTGACGTCCATGAATGGACGTGCTTGACTGTGCAGGCCACTAGTGGCAATACAGTGACGTCCATGAATGGATGTGCTTGACTGTGCAGGCCACTAGTGGCAATACAGTGACGTCCATGAATGGACATGCTTGACTGTGCAGGCCACTAGTGGCAATACAGTGACGTCCATGAATGGACATGCTTGACTGTGCAGGCCACTAGTGCCAATACAGTGACGTCCATGAATGGACGTGCTTGACTGTGCAGGCCACTAGTGGCAATACAGTGACGTCCATGAATGGATGTGCTTGACTGTGCAGGCCACTAGTGCCAATACAGTGACGTCCATGAATGGACGTGCTTGACTGTGCAGGCCACTAGTGCCAATACAGTGACGTCCATGAATGGACATGCTTGACTGTGCAGGCCACTAGTGGCAATACAGTGACGTCCATGAATGGACGTGCTTGACTGTGCAGGCCAGTAGTGGCAATACAGTGACGTCCATGAATGGACGTGCTTGACTGTGCAGGCCACTAGTGGCAATACAGTGACGTCCATGAATGGACGTGCTTGACTGTGCAGGCCACTAGTGTCAATACAGTGACGTCCATGAATGGACATGCTTGACTGTGCAGGCCACTAGTGGCAATACAGTGACGTCCATGAATGGACATGCTTGACTGTGCAGGCCACTAGTGGCAATACAGTGACGTCCATGAATAGACATGCTTGACTGTGCAGGCCACTAGTGGCAATACAGTGACGTCCATGAATGGACGTGCTTGACTGTGCAGGCCACTAGTGGCAATACAGTGACGTCCATGAATGGACATGCTTGACTGTGCAGGCCAGTAGTGTCAATACAGTGACGTCCATGAATGGATGTGCTTGACTGTGCAGGCCACTAGTGTCAATACAGTGACGTCCATGAATGGATGTGCTTGACTGTGCAGGCCAGTAGTGGCAATACAGTGACGTCCATGAATGGATGTGCTTGACTGTGCAGGCCACTAGTGGCAATACAGTGACGTCCATGAATGGATGTGCTTGACTGTGCAGGCCACTAGTGGCAATACAGTGACGTCCATGAATGGATGTGCTTGACTGTGCAGGCCCCTAGTGGCAATACAGTGACGTCCATGAATGGACGTGCTTGACTGTGCAGGCCACTAGTGGCAATACAGTGGCGTCCTTGAATGGACGTGTTTGACTGTGCAGGCCAGTAGTGTCAATACAGTGACGTCCATGAATGGACATGCTTGACTGTGCAGGCCACTAGTGGCAATACAGTGACGTCCATGAATGGACGTGCTTGACTGTGCAGGCCAGTAGTGTCAATACAGTGACGTCCATGAATGGACATGCTTGACTGTGCAGGCCACTAGTGTCAATACAGTGACGTCCATGAATGGACATGCTTGACTGTGCAGGCCACTAGTGTCAATACAGTGACGTCCTTGAATAGACATGCTTGACTGCAAGCCAGGACTGTCAATACAGTGACGTCCATGAATGGACGTCCTTGACTGTGCAGGCCAGAGCGTGCTGTCCATCTGGACAAACCAGGTGAAGGAGATGCACAGCAAGAACCACACGGAGTTTGAGGGCCGCCTCAAGGCCAAGGGAACTGTTGCCGAGCTGTACACCAACCTCAAGGAGGAGGAGGGAGGGTGAGATGTGTTCTAAACATCAATGTTCTTGTCCACCCTTCTTTTCTTGTAAATGTAACATTCGGTAACTGGGTTTTATGTTCTTCTATCATGGTATGTTTTGTGTAGGAAAGAAAAGGTTCCCCCTGCGAGAGAAATTATTTTCTTTAATATTGTCATGGTTGTGGCTTTTCAAAATCAACATGAAGGTAAAAGGTAAGAAAAGATGGACTTGGTTGAATGGTAATGATAATTTCTCACTAGAAGCCTGTTACTTGAAATTTAGTTCAGTTTAAGTTTATTCTGCCCCACTGTTGGTGTGTTGGTCAAGATGGTTGTAGAGAGAAAGTTCGTAGGCCGGGCAGAAGCGGCAGCAAGACTTGAAGTGAAGCTTCTTGTCATCTTTCCGTTTCAGAGAGCCCTCCACAGGGGAGACCAGCCAGCAGGTCAAGCAGCCACTTCTGAAGCGGTAGTCTCCCTTGTTAAAGCAGTAGTCTCCCCCTGCAAGCCGACGCAACGCCAAGTGTTAGGGCATGGACGTTGCCGTTCACCTCTGTAGAGGGCTGCAAGTGCAGAGTATGGCGATTTAGCCCGATGCAGAGGAGACACATGCCGCACGTGTTGCCCAAGTGAGGGGAAGGATGTGGTGAGCGTGTAGAGATGGCTTATAGGTGCTGCACATTTTAAGGATAATTTCACCCCCAAAAAGATGTTTCGTTTCTTCCTTCAAAGAAAAAGAGGAAAAAACAATTACTGGACCCTGACTGAAACATGTTGTGTCTGTGTGCGTGCGTGTGTGTGTGTGTGTGTGTGTGCATGTGCATGTGTGTGTGTGTGTGTGTGTGTGTGTGTGTGTGTGTGTGTGTGTGTTTGTGCATGAATTGAGACACTGCAATATTGTTGGTATGGCCTGCGGACAGTGTTTCCATTTCCAGCGTGTTAGATCCGTCGGTCTACATGTAAATTCTAGCAGTATGCTTCCTCTGTCTATTACAATGGACAGCGTGTTAGATCCGTCGGTCTACATGTAAATTCTAGCAGTATGCTTCCTCTGTCTATTACAATGGACTCTTGTCATACCTCGCAGTCTTTTGCTTGTTGACTGCGGAGTCGTTATTTCTCCAGACATCCTGCATTGCAATATTTGCTCTTTTGTGTAACCTGAGAGTTTGAAGCACATCTCTGTAAGATTTTCCTGTTGAATTCCTGCCGAACAATGCTTGTCTCAAAGCATATATACATACACATTTTCCTGTCCCCAAACTGTTGTATTTGATAGGTTCTCGATGTCATTGCCACATTGTATTACATTTTATTGTATTGTATTGTATTGCTTTATATTGTAAGGATTTTGGCACTAACTGTGTGGACACATAAGTAAAAGAGTCCATCTGTTTCACTGAACTAATGACAGCTACTCAAGACTTTAGAATTGCTGCTGTGGTAACGAATGGTGACACCCATGGAATAGTGCCCTTTTCATCAGGCTGACAATTCTGCTGCACAAGTCAAATCCAAAATTTCATTTGGCTAAGCGTTTTCAAACGGTCTATGACGTTAGTGCTGATTTAGACAGTTTCTTGTTTCAACTGCTCTGGCTGTACTGTCAAGACCACCATATCACTGTGGTGGATGGGCTACCATATCACCTTGGTGGATGGGCCACTGTTTCACTGTGGTGAATATGATCATCTTCATGTTGACTGCCAAGGACAAAACTGGAGGAGTCTTGTTGTTTAATATTGTCACCATTGAATGACTGCAGCTCTTCCTTGTCTTCCTAATTAGGGACATGAAAAAATTCCAAGAGTATGTAAAATCTAAAGGTTAAAACTCTGTGTAAACTTCAGGTGCTTACTCACAGTAGATTCCTTTGAGTAGCTTCACTGACGTGACAGACGTTTGTTTAAGGATGGAAGTTAGTACTGCTCTGTCCACTTTGGGAGTGTGTGATCCTTGGATGTGAATTCTGACCATGTCTGTCCTCAGTCTGCTGTTGCAAGTAGAGAAGCTGCAAAGCGAGGAGATGACGGCTTGTGGTTGCTAGTCAGGCACAGTGCTGGATGCCTTCAGGTCTGAGCTTTTCCACCCTTCTTGACCTGTTTTCTTTCTTTCTATCTTTTTATATAGATAGGAAAATACGTAACTCTTGTTTGGGATGTACACAACGAGAACAGACATTATCTAAAATGTGGGGAATGGTAGTGTGTGTTTATTCATCTGAATGATGACATTTGCTTAGCATTTCTTGCACTGGGCCAGTGTTTTGAAATGCAGAAAAATAGCTTTGATTAGAATTCCTGGTCGTTGCCAGTTTTTGTGTAAAAATCAGAAAGGAGCAGTTTACAAGAAGATCGAAGAACAATC
Organism: Theodoxus fluviatilis; assembly: GCA_034096865.1. Lineage (NCBI taxonomy): Eukaryota > Metazoa > Mollusca > Gastropoda > Cycloneritida > Neritidae > Theodoxus > Theodoxus fluviatilis. The sequence goes on along the minus strand of JAWQFJ010002680.1, from coordinate 45,273 downwards.
GATACTGAGGAAAATGTTTAACTGTAAATGTCCTCATTTTTACTGCATTGCCCTTGTTTTAATTCCAGAAAAAAAATGCTCTCTTGATCTCTTAAGGATCGTTTTTCATTTGTTTGATGCATCACCTACTTCGTTCAAGTCCAAACTCACTTGTAGTGTGGAGCCCAGGCGTTACTGGAAATAAACTCTTCTACAGGTCTTCATATCGCGTGTTTTTCCTATGGGCAATTCATAATCCACACAGAGATGGGGAGTTTTCTTGCAGATATCCTTCCTGCTTACTTGTTGAAAAGTCTGCTTGCTTCCAGTCCTTGCTATGTACACCTCTGTTGGTCTTCTGCCGGCCTGCCATTTTGTTTCTCCCTCGTGGGACAGGACGATAATAAATCCATTATGTCTCTCTACTCCACTAGGAAAAGGCACATCACCTGAAGAAATTGAATCTTTACTTACTCATATTCCAATCAACATTTTTGACTTAAAGTAGCCAGTGGCTTCACACAGTCTTACAGGCTGATAGGCCATAATGCCTCATCCATCCCATCCTCCATCCATCCCTCCATCCATCTATCCGTGCATCCATCCATCCATTTATATATGCATCCATCCATCCCCCCTTCATCCATCCATCCATCCATCTATCCGTGCATCCATTTATACGTGCATCCATCCATCCCCCCTCCATCCATCCATCCATCCATCCATCTATCCGTGTATCCATTTATATGTGCATCCATCCATCCATCCATCCATGCATCCATCTATATGTGCTCCATGCATCCCCCCTCCATCCATCCATCCCTCCATCCATCCCTCCATCCATCTATCCGTGCATCCATCCATCCATTTATATGTGCATCCATCCATCCATCCATCCATCTATCCGTGCATCCATTTATATGTGCATCCATCCATCCATCCATCCACCTATCCGTGCATCCATTTATATGTGCATCCATCCATCCATCCATCTATATGTGCATCCATCCATCCCCTCTCCATCCATCCCTCCATCCATCCCTCCATCCATCTATCCATGCATCCATCCATCCCTCCATCCATCCCTCCATCCATCTATCCGTGCATCCATCCATCCATTTATATGTGCATCCATCCATCCCCCCTCCATCCATCCATCCATCTATCCGTGCATCCATTTGTATGTGCATCCATCCATCCATGCATCCATCCATCCATCCATCCCTCCATCCATCCATCCCTCCATCCATCTATCCGTGCATCCATCCATCCATTTATATGTGCATCCATCCATCCCCCCTCCATCCATCCATGCATCCATCTATATGTGCATCCATCCATCCCCCCTCCATCCATCCCTCCATCCATCCCTCCATCCATCCCTCCATCCATCTATCCATGCATCCATCTATATGTGCATCCATCCATCCATCCATCCATCTATCCGTGCATCCATTTATATGTGCATCCCTCCATCCATCCCTCCATCCATCCCTCCATCCATCCCTCCATCCATCCCTCCATCCATCCCTCCATCCATCCCTCCATCCATCCCTCCATCCATCCCTCCATCCCTCCATCCATCCATCCCTCCATCCATTTATATGTGCATCCATCCATCCCTCCATCCATCCCTCCATCCATCCCTCCATCCATCCCTCCATCCATCCCTCCATCCATCCCTCCATCCATCTATCCGTGCATCCATCCATCCATTTATATGTGCATCCATCCATCCATCCATCCATCTATCCGTGCATCCATTTATATGTGCATCCATCCATCCATCCATCCATCCACCTATCCGTGCATCCATTTATATGTGCATCCATCCATCCATCCATCTATATGTGCATCCATCCATCCCCCCTCCATCCATCCATCCCTCCATCCATCCATCCATGCATCCATTTATATGTGCATCCATCCATCCCCCCTCCATCCATCCCTCCATCCATCCCTCCATCCATCCCTCCATCCATCTATCCATGCATCCATCCATCTATCCATCCATCCATCTATATGTGCATCCATCCATCCCCCCTCCATCCATCCATCCCTCCATCCATCCATCCATGCATCCATTTATATGTGCATCCATCCATCCCCCCTCCATCCATCCCTCCATCCATCCCTCCATCCATCCCTCCATCCATCTATCCATGCATCCATCCATCTATCCATGCATCCATCTATATGTGCATCCATCCCTCCATCCATCCCTCCATCCATCTATCCGTGCATCCATCCGTGCATCCATCCATCCATATGTGCATCCATCCATCCCCCCTCCATCCATCCCTCCATCCATCTATCCGTGCATCCATCCATCCATTTATATGTGCATCCATCCATCCCCCCTCCATCCATCCATCCATCCATCTATCCGTGCATCCATTTGTATGTGCATCCATCCATCCATCCATGCATCCATCTATATGTGCATCCATCCATCCCCCCTCCATCCATCCCCCCTCCATCCATCCCCCCTCCATCCATCCATCCATCCATCCATGCATCCATCTATATGTGCATCCATCCATCCCCCCTCCATCCATCCCTCCATCCATCCCTCCATCCATCCCTCCATCCATCTATCCATGCATCCATCCATCCCTCCATCCATCCCTCCATCCATCCCTTCATCCATCCATCCATCCATCTATCCGTGCATCCATCCATCCATCTATATGTGCATCCCTCCCTCCCTCCCACCGTGCATCCCTCCCTCCCTCCCTCCGTGCATCCCTCCCTCCCTCCCTCCGTGCATCCATCCATCCCTCCCTCCGTGCATCCCTCCCTCCGTGCATCCATCCATCCCTCCCTCCGTGCATCCCTCCCTCCCTCCGTGCATCCATCCATCCCTCCCTCCCTCCGTGCATCCCTCCCTCCCTCCCTCCGTGCATCCCTCCCTCCCTCCCTCCGTGCATCCCTCCCTCCCTCCCTCCGTGCATCCATCCATCCCTCCCTCCCTCCGTGCATCCCTCCCTCCCTCCCTCCGTGCATCCATCCATCTATACGTGCATCCATTCATCTTTGCTTCTGTCTGTCCAGTTTGTGTGTGTGTGCGGTGTTTTTTTTTGGTTGCGTTTTTGATTGTCCAGATTAGAAACGGAAGACAATGAAGAGAGAAAAAGACCGTTTCTGTTGCTCTATCTACATACAGTAGATGCTGAACCCACGTGATAAGTGGCTCCGATTACGCCTTTGATATTAGTGCTACTTTATCGATTTCCCTGAATGATGTCTAACTGGGATGTGTCAGATTCAGTCCACTAGCTGTGGCCTCCGTCTCCAGCTTTCTGGGGCAGCAACGGTGATCAACCCAAGTGTGTCGGGAAGTTGTATGAAACAACAGGGGAGACATGTAAAGGGAAACAGTACAAAACAAGTCACTTTATCATCAGATTAAGGCCTTTGTGACATTTGCTACAATGGTTTAATCCATTTTGATCAAAATAAAATGTGCTGACATATTTAAACATATCAAACATGAAGACGAGTGACACAGGAAATCAAGTTATGCTTCAAAAGAAGATGTTCCGTGATCGTGTATGCATCAACATGCTTGCTTTGGTAAACGAAAAATGCAGACTGATGCATGTCAAACAAACTGAACTGGGAATGACAAAGAAATGATGAATAAGACACAAGTGTATTCAGTGGGGTCTACTGTATGTTAGACCACAAACATAACGTGATGATTGCTTCTTACTAAGAAACTTGACTTGCATTTTCTATATTTATTGCCACACTCTGGTCTGGTCAACTACAGTACGTCTTTCTGTTTCGTATGCAGAGAAGAATCTAGACAGCGTGATATGACAGACGTCTTCACAGACACTAGAAAGCAAGACTGTGGTAGGAAGGGTTTTGGCAGTGTAGAGGGCAAGACGTGTGAGTTTGGTTTGCATGGTGTAAATGTAGAATGTACAAAGTATGCGGCTCCAGATAGATAGCGGCACAGTATTGTTTGCCCCTGTGCATGGCTCACTAGTTCCTATATACAAGACCCCAGGAGAGACAGCACATGTACAAATTGCCTAGAAGAGCACGTCGACAGACAGCAAACCATGTACAGAGGATACCGCTCATGTGAGCGAGACAATATACACTTAGCACCGATGGGATTGCAATATATACACATACATCACTGTACATACACAGGATTATAGACACCGTAATTATGCACGGCAAAACAAGTTTACTGTACCACAGCTGAAGCATACGGGCAAAACAATTGACAGGGATAGAAAGAGGATCAGAAGGCACTTTTACGAAAAGGAGAAAAACAGAATTGGCTGTAAAAGCTACCGAGTCTACATTTTCACTGCGTCCCACCAATGTATACCGACTATCACGGAAAAAAGCCAGCAGCTCCAACCAAGGGAGGTAAGCGCATGAAGTTGCTTCCCCTAGTCTTGGACTGGCAAGGCATTTTATGGGCGTACTACATTATGCGTGGGTATTTTTCAGTGTGACAGTGTATGGGATGGAGAAGCATGCTGTGCATTGTTTTTGTATTTAAATGCTTGCAAACACGAGTGGATATGTGGTATCACGTGGCAATGTTTTGTGCTGCAGGGGCCTGTGGTGTGCAAGCGATTTGGTCTAGGTAGGTGTGAGGTAGACTTCAATACTGGAAAACTGCTGGAAGTACATGTAGAACTGTGCCCAAACTCCACAAAGGCTTTGCCTTGCCTGCACGTGTGTTTCGTCTTGGTGCGATCCAGAAAAGCGGAGGTAAGGGAAAGGAGAGGACGGACAGCTACAGATATATATAAATAAGCAACTTAAATGCCAGCCTCCACAGAGCAACACAAGCAATGACGATAAATAACATTCACGAGAAAACATTTTGAAATCCCATCATGTCAGAAAAATATTCAACTAAAAATTAGTTGACAATTATCTTAAACCACAGTTACAGGATATGATGGAATCCAACTCATAAATATTCCAGACACATTAGCATGAGAAGGCGTTTGAATCATGGCTCATGCACTAAGTGTCGAGATCCTGGATACAACGAAGCTTGAAGGGGTACACATGCTTTGACATCGTAACAGTTCAGGCTCCTGCCTTTAGACACGATGCCACAGTATCAGAGAAAACTGACTTTGTTTACTATCATATTTGCCTTCAAAGTCCACTCTAACATCCAAAATTACAGCATTGACAATTTCAAGGAACTTGTTTGCCTCTTCTGCAAGAATGCTTAAGTAATTTGGTATAATCACATCAAATGATCAAAGGATGATTTAAATGGTGTCTCATTGTCTGGAAGTTCTGCAACTAAGCCAAGCTTCATATATTCCAATGATTAGTGACACTTTTTTAAATAGCTTCCACAGACGAGGTGTATTTCAAGACAGCAAATTAACCAACTCTCTATTTGGTAATACATCAAACATACTTCATTTCACTCAAAGACTACAACGGCAAAATAATACTATGTCTCCACAAATACTGCTGATTGTTAAAGATCTCAGTGGCTGCAAAGCTGATGGAAATCTGAATGGGCTTACATACAACAATGACTTGCACCTGAAACTTTGCTTTGGTGTGGATAAAGCTGCATTTCGCCTCAAAATACAGTACATGCTGCCTTCCACCCAAACCTGCAAAAGGAAAGGTTGCATGGGATGTTTCAAGCTGATCTAACAACAGCCTCTCATTATCTGTAGGTGCCACTGCTAGAGATGGACAGTATCACCTAGTGATTATTGCTGCCATTATGTCCACATGCTTCTGGGTAAGGTTTGGTGTGTTCCTTCTGAGATTTCACAGACACATTCCTGGAGAGGATGTGTACCTCCTAAGGTCACTTGAAGACTTTCACAGACATTCCTGGAGAGGATGTGTACCTCCTAAGGTCACTTGAAGACTTTCAAGCTCCCCGACTACATCATGTGAGTTGGTCTTTTCTTTCTCCCTAAAAATCACATGTTGACGTCACACAACATCATGATTCAGCTTTCCTGTATTTCAGTAAATAGTTTTGCCTTACATGGGAACTCGTAGTCACACCTGATCTCTGTTTTCACCCTCGCTCCAGAGATATGGCGTATAATTAAAAATGGCTCCTTTCTTCAATTGTCATTTAATTTCACAGTGTCCAACGGTCAATTTTCGTTCGTGTCCCGTGAGTCGCTTTTTTAAGAGTCAACTTATAGGGCTGAGAATGGTTTTCCCTCGACAAAGGTTAGCGAGGTATAATGTTCTCCATCTACAGCCCCAGCGTCAATGATCGTCTTCAGACACCTCACCACTCTGTCTGTCAAAGAGAATGTCGTATTTTCACTACACAGAGCAGCCTCCGGATAGCCACAACTACAGGTCGCTGATAGAGCGTCACTGGTTCAGCAGCTACGACGCCAGAAAGTCTTCCAAAGCTCATCAGGTCAAAGGTCCCCAGCACAGCCATGCACGCTGCACTCCAGACATGACGCCACGATGACGCCACGACTATACATCGGTGGAGGATTCCTTGTGATAGGGGGGTGGGAGACGATAGGGCGGGGGGTCATTCTCCCCCCCAGCCCAGCAGTAGGGGGGTGGTTTTGGGGTGCGACGGCCAGTGCTGGAGCGGCCGCGGCTGTCCAGACTGCCCGTGTTGGAGTGCGTGGGCTGGGGGGGCAGGGGCTCCTCACCCTCAAAGAAGTAGGGGCGCGTGGAGGTGGCGGTGGAGGCGGGGGGCTGGTCGCTAGGCAACAGCGTGGGTTTCTTGGGACGCAAGGCAGGGTCGTCCCCACCCTCCACCTCGTCGGGGAAGATGATGGGGTTGCGCTCGTTGTTGAAGGCAGGCTTCTCCCAGCTCTGCAACAGGCAGGGATCAGAGAGCCGTGCTCTGTCACGAAATAGTACCACGATAGCAACAACAACAAACAATGGAAAGGAGAGAAAAGAAGGAAAAATTGGAGAGAGAGAGAGAGAGAGAGAAAGCAGCAAGTGCAGCCCACCCCACACAGCCCCACCCACCATCCCTTGGCAAACACGCGCCATGCGGGCATCCTGAAGAACCAAGGAGAGCTTACAGAAGTGCAGAGGCCTGCTGGAGAAGAGAATAGCACATTGTGGAAGGCTCTACTCTACATTGTGGGTGCAACTGCTGCGTTCCCCAGCGGTTGCAGTGCGTGCAAGTGTGGTCTGTGTTGCTGCAGAAATGCACGCCTAAGCAGACTTGTCTTGTTCTCCTCTCGCTACAGCCAAGCGGCGGAGCAGACTGGGTGCTCAGCTGTTGTCTGCCTGTCTGTCATGCGCATGTGCATGCATGCACGTCGTGCCAAAGCTGCCGCACTCTCCCCTGATGCTGCTGCCCCTGACCCAGTCACCTTGACGTGCACTGCTGCACCTGTCCCAGTCACCTTGACGTGCACTGCTGTCCCAGTCACCTTGACGTCACACTGCTGTCCCAGTCACCTTGACGTGCACTGCTGCACCTGTCCCAGTCACCTCGACGTGCACTGCTGCACCTGTCCCAGTCACCTTGATGTCGCACTGCTGCACCTGTCCCAGTCACCTTGACGTCACACTGCTGTCCCAGTCACCTTGACGTGCACTGCTGCACCTGTCCCAGTCACCTCGACGTGCACTGCTGCACCTGTCCCAGTCACCTTGACGTGCACTGCTGCACCTGTCCCAGTCACCTTGATGCGCACTGCTGCACCTGTCCCAGTCACCTTGACGTCCCACTGCTGCACCTGTCCCAGTCACTTTGACTTCCCACTGCTGCACCTGTCCCAGTCACCTTGACGTGCACTGCTGCACCTGTCCCAGTCACCTTGACGTGCACTGCTGCACCTGTCCCAGTCACCTTGACGTCCCACTGCTGCACCTGTCCCAGTCACCTTGACGTGCACTGCTGCACCTGTCCCAGTCACCTTGATGAGCACTGCTGCACCTGTCCCAGTCACCTTGACGTGCACTGCTGCACCTGTCTCAGTCACCTTGACGTGCACTGCTGGACCTGTCCCAGTCACCTTGATGTCGCACTGCTGCACCTGTCCCAGTCACCTTGATGTCGCACTGCTGCACCTGTCCCAGTGACCTTGACGTCACACTGCTGCACCTGTCCCAGTCACCTTGATGTGCACTGCTGCACCTGTCCCAGTCACCTTGACGTGCACTGCTGCACCTGTCCCAGTCACCTTGACATCCCACTGCTGCACCTGTCCCAGTCACCTTGACGTGCACTGCTGCACCTGTCCCAGTCACCTTGACGTCCCACTGCTGCACCTGTCCCAGTCACCTTGACGTGCACTGCTGCACCTGTCCCAGTCACCTTGATGTGCACTGCTGCACCTGTCCCAGTCACCTTGACGTGCACTGCTGCACCTGTCCCAGTCACCTTGACATCCCACTGCTGCACCTGTCCCAGTCACCTTGACGTGCACTGCTGCACCTGTCCCAGTCACCTTGACGTGCACTGCTGCACCTGTCCCAGTCACCTTGACGTCACACTGCTGGACCTGTCCCAGTTACCTTGACGTGCATTGCTGCACCTGTCCCAGTCACCTTGACGTGCACTGCTGCACCTGTCCCAGTCACCTTGACGTCCCACTGCTGCATCTGTCCCAGTCACCTTGACGTCACACTGCTGTCCCAGTCACCTTGACGTCCCACTGCTGCACCTGTCCCAGTCACCTTGATGTGCACTGCTGCACCTGTCCCAGTCACCTTGACGTCCCACTGCTGTACCTGTCCCAGTCACCTTGACGTGCACTGCTGCACCTGTCCCAGTCACCTTGACGTCCCACTGCTGTACCTGTCCCAGTTACCTTGACGTGCACTGCTGCACCTGTCCCAGTCACCTTGACGTGCACTGCTGCACCTGTCCCAGTCACCTTGACGTGCACTGCTGTCCCAGTCACCTTGACGTCCCACTGCTGCACCTGTCCCAGTCACCTTGACGTGCACTGCTGCACCTGTCCCAGTCACCTTGACGTGCACTGCTGCACCTGTCCCAGTCACCTTGACGTCCCACTGCTGCATCTGTCCCAGTCACCTTGACGTCACACTGCTGTCCTAGTCACCTTGACGTCCCACTGCTGCACCTGTCCCAGTCACCTTGACGTCACACTGCTGTCCCAGTCACCTTGACGTCACACTGCTGTCCCAGTCACCTTGACGTCCCACTGCTGTCCCAGTCACCTTGACGTCACACTGCTGTCCCAGTCACCTTGACGTCCCACTGCTGCACCTGTCCCAGTCACCTTGACGTGCACTGCTGCACCTGTCCCAGTCACCTTGACGTCACACTGCTGTCCCAGTCACCTTGACGTGCACTGCTGCATCTGTCCCAGTCACCTTGACGTCACACTGCTGTCCCAGTCACCTTGACGTCCCACTGCTGCACCTGTCCCAGTCACCTTGACGTCCCACTGCTGCACCTGTCCCAGTCACCTTGACGTGCACTGCTGCACCTGTCCCAGTCACCTTGACGTGCACTGCTGCACCTGTCCCAGTCACCTTGACGTCCCACTGCTGCACCTGTCCCAGTCACCTTGACGTGCACTGCTGCACCTGTCCCAGTCACCTTGATGTGCACTGCTGCACCTGTCCCAGTCACCTTGACGTGCACTGCTGCACCTGTCCCAGTCACCTTGACATCCCACTGCTGCACCTGTCCCAGTCACCTTGACGTGCACTGCTGCACCTGTCCCAGTCACCTTGACATCCCACTGCTGCACCTGTCCCAGTCACCTTGACGTGCACTGCTGCACCTGTCCCAGTCACCTTGACGTGCACTGCTGCACCTGTCCCAGTCACCTTGACGTCACACTGCTGGACCTGTCCCAGTTACCTTGACGTGCATTGCTGCACCTGTCCCAGTCACCTTGACGTGCACTGCTGCACCTGTCCCAGTCACCTTGACGTCCCACTGCTGCATCTGTCCCAGTCACCTTGACGTCACACTGCTGTCCCAGTCACCTTGACGTCCCACTGCTGCACCTGTCCCAGTCACCTTGATGTGCACTGCTGCACCTGTCCCAGTCACCTTGACGTCCCACTGCTGTACCTGTCCCAGTCACCTTGACGTGCACTGCTGCACCTGTCCCAGTCACCTTGACGTCCCACTGCTGTACCTGTCCCAGTTACCTTGACGTGCACTGCTGCACCTGTCCCAGTCACCTTGACGTGCACTGCTGCACCTGTCCCAGTCACCTTGACGTGCACTGCTGTCCCAGTCACCTTGACGTCCCACTGCTGCACCTGTCCCAGTCACCTTGACGTGCACTGCTGCACCTGTCCCAGTCACCTTGACGTGCACTGCTGCACCTGTCCCAGTCACCTTGACGTCCCACTGCTGCATCTGTCCCAGTCACCTTGACGTCACACTGCTGTCCTAGTCACCTTGACGTCCCACTGCTGCACCTGTCCCAGTCACCTTGACGTCACACTGCTGTCCCAGTCACCTTGACGTCACACTGCTGTCCCAGTCACCTTGACGTCCCACTGCTGTCCCAGTCACCTTGACGTCACACTGCTGTCCCAGTCACCTTGACGTCCCACTGCTGCACCTGTCCCAGTCACCTTGACGTGCACTGCTGCACCTGTCCCAGTCACCTTGACGTCACACTGCTGTCCCAGTCACCTTGACGTGCACTGCTGCATCTGTCCCAGTCACCTTGACGTCACACTGCTGTCCCAGTCACCTTGACGTCCCACTGCTGCACCTGTCCCAGTCACCTTGACGTCCCACTGCTGCACCTGTCCCAGTCACCTTGACGTGCACTGCTGCACCTGTCCCAGTCACCTTGACGTCCCACTGCTGGACCTGTCCCAGTCACCTTGACGTGCACTGCTGCACCTGTCCCAGTCACCTTGACGTGCACTGCTGCACCTGTCCCAGTCACCTTGACGTCCCACTGCTGCACCTGTCCCAGTCACCTTGACGTGCACTGCTGCACCTGTCCCAGTCACCTTGACGTCCCACTGCTGGACCCCAAAGACGCTGGCATGCCAAGAAGTTTTAAAATATTCGAGCAATTCGAAAACATGGAGTTATACTTTCCTTACATAGACAACCACACAGAAAGTTAGCTATGCTTCCTTACTTTGCATTCTCTTGAAATTAATCATCCATATTTCTTCAGTCCCAGGGATTCTCTCGAAAACATTAAAATGTGAAATTCACGGCAGACATTTTTTATTCAAGTTATTCACAAGTTTCGGACCATCTTGTGATCACTTTTCGCGGAAAATCGCAGAATCTTCTCCTATTCTTCACCATGACAACTGTAACATTGCTAAAATGGACCGGTGACATTTTTGTCTCGTAAAACACGGCAAGAACCAACATGGAATTACAACTCGAGCCACCAAAGACACGGAGCTTGCAAGCGCTGGCGGCATGCCTGCCTGCCTGCCCACAGCACGTCGCGCCCTACAACCAAGCGCCATGCTGCGCTACAGCGTCCCACTCATCCCAGGCGAAGGCAGCATTCTGAGACGCAAACACACCAACCTTTCACCTCACCTGTAGCGGCGGCTTCTGCTGCTGGCGGCGGCGGCGGTAGATGAGGAGGACGATGAGGAGGATGAAGAGGAGGAGCAGGAGGGCGATGAGGACAGGCAGCACCACCTGGGCCCAGATGCTCAGCCCCGAGTCCTCGTTCTTCCTGGGGGGGAGGGGGGTGGCGCCCACCGTGCTCGTCTCCTCCTCCAGGCAGGCGCCCAGGGGAGAGAACTCCACGGTGGCGAGGGGCAGGTCCGGCCCCAGGTGGCGCTGGAGCGAGGTGCGAGGGGTGCCGTCCTTCCGCACCAGGCGGTGCAGGAGTCGTGCGAGAGACGCGTTGTGGCAGTCGTCCCCGCTGTAGGAGTTGTTGCTCCAGCTCAGCTCCAGGGACCCTGGCTTCACCTCCAGCACCGTCATGTACCTGTAGGCAGAGGGTAACACGTGCTTGGTAAGATACGTCATGTACCTGTAGGCAGAGGGTAACACGTGCTTGGTAAGATACACACGTCATGTACCTGTAGGCAGAGGGTAACACGTGCTTGGTAAGATACACACGTCATGGACCTGTAGGCAGAGGGTAACACGTGCTTGGTAAGGTACACACGTCATGTACCTGTAGGCAGAGGGTAACACGTGCTTGGTAAGGTACACACGTATCTGTACACAGAGAGTAAAAGGGATGTCAAGTAGTAAGATACAGACGTCATGCATCAGTACACAGAGAGTAAAAGATGTGTTTAGTAAGGCACCCGTGCCAAGAAACACCTTCACATGCATGCACGTGCATACACCACGAGGCAGAAATGTGACAGACAGTCAGACAGAAAGTCGCCTTGGACGTCGTTAGCGAGAATTCAAGACAGAGGAGTCGGGCCACGCACTTGTATGCAGAGGGAAAATACCTCGTTTATCAGGGGTACTGCACACGACAGAGCTGCTGTTGAAGCCAGGCCAACAGAAAGATGGACGCCTAGGTACAGACCTACTGTGAGGGCCAGGCCAACAGAAAGATGGACGCCTAGGTACAGAGCTGCTGCTGAAGCCAGACCAACAGAAAGATGGACGCCTAGGTACAGAGCTGCTGTGAGTGCCAGACCAACAGAAAGATGGACGCCTAGGTACAGACCTGCTGTGAGTGCCAGACCAACAGAAAGATGGACGCCTAGGTACAGAGCTGCTGTTAAAGCCAGATCAACAGAAAGATGGACGCCTAGGTACAGACCTGCTGTGAGTGCCAGACCAACAGAAAGATGGACCCCTAGGTACAGACCTGCTGTTAAAGCCAGACCAACAGAAAGATGGACGCCTAGGTACAGAGCTGCTGTGAGTGCCAGACCAACAGAAAGATGGACGCCTAGGTACAGAGCTGCTGTGAGTGCCAGACCAACAGAAAGATGGACGCCTAGGTACAGAGCTGCTGTGAGGGCCAGACCAACAGAAAGATGGACGCCTAGGTACACACCTGCTGTGAGTGCCAGACCAACAGAAAGATGGACCCCTAGGTACAGACCTGCTGTTAAAGCCAGACCAACAGAAAGATGGACGCCTAGGTACAGACCTGCTGTGAGTGCCAGACCAACAGAAAGATGGACGCCTAGGTACAGAGCTGCTGTGAGTGCCAGACCAACAGAAAGATGGACGCCTAGGTACAGAGCTGCTGTTAAAGCCAGACCAACAGAAAGATGGACGCCTAGGTACAGAGCTGCTGTGAGTGCCAGACCAACAGAAAGATGGACGCCTAGGTACAGAGCTGCTGTTAAAGCCAGGCCAACAGAAAGATGGACGCCTAGGTACAGACCTGCTGTGAGTGCCAGACCAACAGAAAGATGGACGCCTAGGTACAGAGCTGCTGTTAAAGCCAGACCAACAGAAAGATGGACCCCTAGGTACACACCTGCTGTGAGTGCCAGACAAACAGAAAGATGGACGCCTAGGTACAGAGCTGCTGTGAGTGCCAGACCAACAGAAAGATGGACGCCTAGGTACACACCTGCTGTGAGGGTCAGACCAACAGAAAGATGGACGCCTAGGTACAGAGCTGCTGTTAAAGCCAGACCAACAGAAAGATGGACCCCTAGGTACACACCTGCTGTGAGTGCCAGACCAACAGAAAGATGGACGCCTAGGTACAGAGCTGCTGTGAGTGCCAGACCAACAGAAAGATGGACGCCTAGGTACAGAGCTGCTGTGAGTGCCAGACCAACAGAAAGATGGACGCCTAGGTACAGACCTGCTGTGAGTGCCAGACCAACAGAAAGATGGACGCCTAGGTACAGAGCTGCTGTGAGTGCCAGACCAACAGAAAGATGGACGCCTAGGTACAGACCTGCTCTGAGTGCCAGACCAACAGAAAGATGGACGCCTAGGTACAGACCTGCTGTGAGTGCCAGACCAACAGAAGGATGGACGCCTAGGTACACACCTGCTGTGAGGGCCAGGCCAACAGAAAAATGGACGTCTAGGTACAGAGCTGCTGTTAAAGCCAGACCAACAGAAAGATGGACGCCTAGGTACAGAGCTGCTGTGAGGGCCAGACCAACAGAAAGATGAACGCCTAGGTACAGAGCTGCTGTGAGTGCCAGACCAACAGAAAGATGGACGCCTAGGTACAGGCAGGTGTGTGCGGACACCCAGGTAGGTCAATCACGGTGGAAGACGATACGGTACACACCGAAAGACACGGAACGCATCCCACACCTGTCGATTCCCAGCATGACGACTACAGAGCTGACATACGTGACAGGGCGACGTCATCTAAGATACTCAAATAATGTCTATCTCCATCCGTATGTGTGTGCAAGTGTGTGTGTGTGTGTGTGTGTGTGTGTGCAAGTGTGTGTGTGTGTGTGTGTGTGCAAGTGTGTGTGTGTGTGTGTGTATGTGTGTGCAAGTGTGTGTGTGTGTGTGCGCGCAAGTGTGTGTGTGTGCAAGTGTGTGTGTGTGCAAGTGTGTGTGTGTATGTGTATTTGTGCGCACGCACGTGTCTGTGTTTGTATGTGTCTCCGTGTGTGTCTGCGCGTGTCTGTGTGAGTGAGTGTGTATGCGCTCGCGCGCGCGCGTGTGTGCGAATGTGTGTCAGTTTGTGTGTGTTTGGCTGTGTGTATGTGTCAGTGTGCGTATGTGTGTGTGTGTATGTATGTGTGTATCTGTGTGTGTATGTCCCTCAGGGTCTTACATAGGAGAGTGGTCTCCAACGTAGGTGGCCAGTTTCCATAGCAACTGCGAGAGGTTGTCCCTGTCAGCCATGAAGGAGGCGAAGTTGACTTGGAAGCGGAACGTGAATCTGTGCGTGAACTTGACGTAGTTGGAGGAGTTGACGACCAGCTTGATGGCGTCCCTGGCAACCATGCCGTCCCTGTCCCTGGCCTCCAGCATGACGTAGTGGTAGTTGGAGTCCAGGTCCACCGCCAGCGGCAGGCCCTTCAGCTCCTGTGTGGCACGCAGTGTCATGGCGTATCTTTTAGGCAGGACACACACATGCACGCACGCGCACACACACACACACACTCATACGCACACACATACACACTCATGCATACGCACACAGACACACACTTGCACACACACACATACACTCATACACACACACATACACACTCATACATACGCACACACACACATACACGCACACACAGGCACACACACACATACACTCACACACACACACACACACTCACACACGCACAGACGCACACACACGCACACACACACACACACACACACACACACACACACACACACATACTGACACACAAACACACTGACACACACGCGCGCGCGCACGCACACACACACACACGCACGCACGCACACAGAGCAAGCGAGCATGAGAGGGAGGGAGGGAGGGAGAGAGAGAGAGAGTGAAGCAGTTGTTTGGTTTATAGCACATTCACATGTATCATAAACCACCACAACCATTTATATCAGAGCAATTTCGATTTGTAAATCTGGCCATCATGACCTTCAATTGATGCAAACACAAAGACGTGTATGCATGTAACCATAGCTATGCAGAAATCATCGTCAGCAACATCACGCCTACTGTGGTATTTTACCACTACAGCTACATCGGCAGCATCCCAACTGTCACTATCATCACCGCATTTAAACTTCCTGTCTCGCATCTTGTTCTCTCGGGCCTCCCTCCACGCTTACCTGGTGGGAGGGGTCGAGCTTGAGCCAGAAGTTGGGGGGCAGACTCTGGTCGTAAGGCAGGGCCAGACTGAGGGACAGCTGCCTCGTGTCCCCGTCCTCCTTGTCCGCAAACGTGTCGTCAGGAATGGCGAACTGGAAGTAGCGGCCCAGCTCCGCCACCAGCACGTTGACGGGGTTGACTCGGTACGGGGGGCTGTTGGGCAGGCCTGCAACGTGGGACGTCATCGTCAACGTGCTGTGTGACCCTCGGCCTCTTGGCCGAGCGATTGTGGACCACTTGAGACGGAAATACACAACCTCCCACCTCCCACCCCAAAATCATGTCAACCCCACTGGAACGACTTGACAAAAAGCTCTAACTTTGCTAGACAGGCCTAGGCTCTGTATCACATCTACAATTAAATATCAAAACGGGATCCAATTGTCTGCAAAGAATTCATCTTCGTGTAAGCTTAAAAAGTCTCACTTTAACATCATGTTGCCTACATTATCATCAAGATCTTTAAAACAAATCAAAAAGCAAAGCAAACCAAAAAGACTGACAAAAGAGCAGCCGGAGAAAGGTCACGTGTAGGCCTACAGACCAGACTGTCGGCGTCATTGTTCTCGTCAAAAGCCCGCCGCCATGTACTGTCACCACCTGGTGCTTCACAGAGGCGCGTTTCCCGGGACTTTGGTCATGCAATCCAAAACCATTCAAGAGGTATTTCCGGTCTTTTAAAAAAGAGGGATCACATCGCTGTAATCATACGCAGCGTCCAAGTCGTCAGTTCTTGTAATACAGCCGTTGCCAGAACCCGACACTGTCAGCTTTCTCGTCCCAGCTTGGTACCGACCCCTGTATGATTGCGGCGGGCACTTAGGAATAATACTGGACACGCCATGCAGGTTACTTTGTGACTTCGGACTGCAAGTCCGGAGTCTGGGAAACCAGCCTCTGTAGCCGGTGCCTGGACAACCGTGTCCGGCTCACTGGTGATAAACTAAGTTTGGAAACAAATACCCGCCCACGTCTTCATCCAGGAAGTCGGGGAGTTCGATGCCCAATGGGTAGATCAACTGACGATTTGGAAACTTTCCCAGTGAAATGAAGACATGGCTGAGATACAGACATATTCTTCCCCCAGATTTGAGTGGGCGAAGGAAAAAGGCTGCACTTCGAACAATACTAAATTCAAACGCAAAAAGGCGGGTTATTTGTACAATCGCACGCCGTCATTGAATCCCGATGTTGCACTCAGCAGCTCCGCATTCAGATCATAAAGGCCGGCAGCTCCATGCACAACCAGGGCGGACTGACTCACACTCGCGGGCTGGCCCTGTGCTGGACTCCACTGCTGCAAATGTGCCGGAACCGTGACTCACACGAATCAACACGTGAAAACCCTCCTGCCTGATTGAGTACACCTGGTTGCAAAGCCTGTCTCCAGATGATCGGAAATGCAGTTCAGGTCTTTTATTCCGACAGGAAGCAATTCCCTTTACGCGACCCCAACTGACTTGTCTTCAGAGTGCGGACTATTTTGGAAAGGAACACTACTCCCTCATTGAACAGGCCTGGACAAAAACTAACTACAGGTTGCCTTTCATAGTGCTACTGCACATCTCACTTGCATTCGTGAAGCATACAAAATCTAGCATTCTACTCGAGACATTAAACGTAGGTTTTTGATATGGTGATTATCGTTTCAACAAAGTGTTCATCTTGAAGATCCCTCTTTCTAGCAATAAATGATTCTCCCTGATACCAAAGAAAATGAAAGCAATAATTACTCTGAAGCTTGTGTAATGCAGCGGATATGAACTATAAGAGCCAACATGAAACACTAGAGAACTTGAGAAATGACACACATTTTAGTTGCTGAGGAAATATACGCACCTACATGAAAGTGTCACAGGAAAACTTTCTGACAAGAATAATTTTCCAGTTGACAAAAACTTAGCCTCTTGTTGGCACAACACCCACGACTCTGATCCACCAATTCAACAGATCCCACGCATATGGATAAAACGCAATTATTTATTTCTTCACGTACTACTTCGACAGGCTCGACTATCCAAGTGAAGTGCCGTGGTAGCGGGTGTTTCCAGCCAGAAACCCAAAGTAGAAATCTGACCGTTCCCAAGGCCAGGGGCCTCACTTCGGCACGCGAGTGCTGGTTGGGGACGTCAGGGAACGTGATGATGGAAGCGTGCACAGGTGTGGAGCCTTGCATCAATCACCCTTGTACCGTACATCATTTCGCCCTTTCGTCGTCATGACCAAAAACAGCGTGTCTGGATTGACTCAGGCTTACCTTTCGTGGTGGGCCTCAGACCCGACTCCTGCCCCCCCACTCTGACGGTGGAGAACCAGAACGGCTCCTGGGTGACCAGCTCGGGCGTAGTGCGTCCTCGCGGGCCGGCCGTGACGGGACCAGGGGTGGGCCGCCACCACCAGTCCTCATCCGTGACGCCATCGCCTGAATTAGACCGCGTCGGTGGCCACGCCCATGGGTCGCCGTCCGGTGTCACGCCGACGTTGCCTGCGACCCCCGTGACGTCACTTCCTACTGCAGGGGAAGTGACTCTAAAGTCAGGCGACGAGGTGTCGTGGTCCCAAGGATGGACGGCCCCGCTGCCCGTGGCTCTGTCCACCTCGCCCGACCCCGCGGCGGGAGGTGACACGGAGCTCAGCACGTCGCCAGAGCCAGCGCTGGAGGCGGAGGTGGGGGAGGTCACCTCCTCGCTGGCGCCTCTGCCGCCTTGTTCGGGGAAGTTCCGGCTGAACTCCAGGCCCCAGGAGGACTCCACGGCCACGGCGGGGGAAGGCTCCGCCATGGTAGGGGAAGGCTCCACCGTGGTAGGGGAAGGCTCCACCGTGGAAGACGGGGCCAGCACGCCAGGGCGGGCCAGGTCCGTCCAGTCCAGGTCGGTCAGGTTGCCAAAGCCCGAGCCCGAGCCCGAGCCGCTGCCAGCCAGGTCCTCGTCGTCCCTGCCGCCAGATGGCGTGCTGGGTCCTCCGCCTGAGCCCGGCTCCCCACTCGGTGCTGGAATGGTCAGAGAGCAACGTGTCATTCACGTCCCGTGTCTCACTTTAACATTTATCCTGTGTTCATGCCCACACGGATTTTACGCATGGGATCCAAGAGAGCACAATATGTAGTGATAACTCAACGCTGCACTGGATGAGTAATAATAACATGCAGCTTTAGCGGTACATATCTTAGTGTACATGTCCTGGTTCGAAACCCCGATTCCATTTTGTGTCCGGTGTTTTATTCACTGTTGTGTCATTTGCAATGATGGACAGCAGCAGTCCGGTCGACACGGTCAGGAAATAAACCATGGTTGCTTTCATTTTTGCATTTTCATTTTTGCACTGTTCAACTTTCTGGTGCGAGTCAATTTTAAATGGAGCGTAAAGATGCCCAGTACTTTGTGTTCCTTCGCATATACCCGTCTTTTCGGAGGAAATTAATTTTCATAACTTTGCTAAGTGCAATAATTGTCACACTTTCCTCTCAAGCAACAGCTGTGCATACACACACAGTACAACCATATGTTTATCCCATGCACCCACGCACACACACACAAACACACATACGCACACACACATAAACACATACACATAAACACATACACATGCACACAACACACACACACACATACACACACAAACACACATACGCACGCACACACAAACACACATACGCACGCACACACACACATACACATACACACACAAACACACATACGCACGCACACACAAATAAACACACACACACACACACATACGCACGCACACACACACACATACACATACACACACAAACACACATACGCACGCACACACAAACACACATACGCACGCACACACAAACACACATACGCACGCACACACAAACACATATACGCACGCACACACATACACACACACATACACACATACACATACACACACAAACACATACACACACAAACACATATACGCACGCACACACACACACATACACATACACACACAAACACACATACGCACGCACACACAAACACATATACGCACGCACACATACACACACACATACACACACAAACACATATACGCACGCACACACACACACACGTACGCACGCACACACACACATACGCACACGCAAATAAACACACACACACACACACACACGATGGAGACTTACTGGTGGCAAATCCGGGTATGTAGCTGCCGAGGTCGGGGTAGACGGAGGCCCCGTGCAGTGTCAGGGTGGGCTCCACCAGGTCCGTGCTGGAGACAAAGTAGAAGGGATCCTCGTCAGTGGCGGAGCTGTGGGGACGGCCCGAGGGGGTGGGGACGCCCAGGGAGGGGTGGAGACTCGGCGTCACGTCCACGGGGGAGGAGGACTCCAGCAGCTCCGATGACGTCATGTCTACTTCTTGGCCCGAACCAGGCGTGACAAAGGCGGGGTACACGAAGCCTGGAGAGACCGTGGCGTCCTCCAGAGAGGACGAGGACACCAGTGCGGGGGAGTAAGTGGGGGACGAGGGGAGGCCCGAGACGGACATGGACCCACTGCTGCCCCCGTCCTCCCCTTCCTCCTCGTCCGTGGCGCGGTCTCCGCTGCCGCTGGCCTCCAGATCGCCCGCGCTCTGCGAGAACTCCCGCCCTCTACCCAGGGGGTCGGAGGTCCATGCAGATATAGACTCCAACGGGGGATAGCGAGACGGACTGACCGTGTCGCTGGAGGACTCGGGATACACGTATGGGCCCCAGGGCGTCGTGCCGGAACCCTGCACGGAGGGCCTCCTCGTGTAGCGGTCTCCAGGGGAGGAGTCGGGTGGCAGTGATGACGTAGTGCTTGATCCCAACCAAACGCCAGGGTCAGGGGTGGAGCTCTCAGAGGGAAAGTCTGTCGATGGACGACCCGTCACCTGTGTGCTGCCTGAAACGTCGCTGGTGGGCACAGTCCTCGTCATCCCGTCATCAGATGTCGACAACGACGTTGAGGACAAAGAAGTGGACGACATTGCGTCATCCGTAGCGCTCTCCGACGACCACCACACTCCTTCAGACGACTGCCTACTCGTCCCCGAGTCAGTGATGCCGACACTCGTTGTGGTCTGCGTCTGGGACTGGGTGGTCTGCTGAGAGTCGGGGTTCCACCTGGTGGGGGACATCTTCTGGACGGTGTCCAGGGGCGGGGTGGGCGTGACTGTGAAGACGTCGCCAGAGCCGAGCCCCGGGGAGTGGGGGGAGCTGGAGGGGGACGTGGACAGCCCGCCGCCAGGAAGGTCGGAGTCGTCAGAGTCGTCCTCGGTGTCGGTAATGTCGGACCAGCCCGAGCCGTAGTAAGGGGAGGAGGGCTCGTCGCTGGGACGAGGACGGGTGGCGCCCAACCCTGGGTAGAAGGGCGTGGCGCTACGAGGAGGCGGAGAGGAGGACGGTCTCTCGGTGTAGGGACCCCACGTTCCGTCCGTCCCTCGCGGAGGGAACGGCGTGCGTGGTCTCTCCGCGAATGAGTCGTTCCTTCTCTCCGTGACGATCTCCGGTTCCGTTACCGGTGTGTCCGTATACCCGTACGTCCGTCTGTCCGTGACACGCCCAGGGCTGTACGTTGTGCGTGGGCGCTGCCTGTCGTCAGTCACACGCGGGGATGTGGAGCTGGTTGACCCGACGGTGTAGAAATCGGTCCGCCTGCCTGTAGCGTAAGGAGGCGTCTGCGTCGTTGCCCTGTCCGTGTACGTGCCGGTCCAACTGTCTGGGTCGTAGGATGGGCTCTGTGTGGCTGCTCCGCGGGTGGAAGGGTCGCTTCTCCCGTCCGTGACGTAAGGCGTGCCTGTTGCTGGTCTTGCCGTGTCTGAACCGGTTCTCCTATCGGGACTGTAGGGAGATGTCTGGGTGATTGGTCTGTCTGTGTATGTGTCGGTTCTTCTATCCGTCACGTAGGGAGGTCGCTGAGTAGCAGGTCTGTCTGTGTAGAAATCGGTGCCCCCATCGCGTCGAGTCGACGGTCTGTCTGTGAAGGCTTCCGTCCTTCCGTCAGACCCGTACGAAGGCGTGCGCGTGCCTGGTCCTTCAGTGCGCATGTCAGTTCTTCCTTCAGAGAAATACGAAGACGAACCACTTGTTGGTCTGTCTGTGAAAACATCCGTTCTTCCATCAGGAGTGTAAGGAGGTGGGAGGGTTGCTGGTCTGTCTGTGTAAGTGTCAGTTCTCCTGTCAGGGGCATATACAGGGGGAACAGTTACTGGTCTGAAAGTGTAATCATCAGTACCTCTATCAGTTACGTAGGGAGGCGTACGAGTTGCAGGTTCATCGGTGTAAGCATCTGTTCTCCTGTCAGGTAAATATGGGATTGTTGCTGGCCTGTCTGTGTAAGCATCTGTTCTCCTGTCAGGTAAATATGGGGTTGCACTGGTTGCTGGCCTGTCTGTGTAAGTATCTGTTCTCCTGTCAGGTAAATATGGGATTGTACTGGTTGCTGGCGTGTCTGTGTAAGCATCTGTTCTCCTGTCAGGTAAATATGGGGTTGCACTGGTTGCTGGCCTGTCTGTGTAAGTATCTGTTCTCCTGTCAGGTAAATATGGGGTTGCACTGGTTGCTGGCCTGTCTGTGTAAGCATCTGTTCTCCTGTCAGGTAAATATGGGGTTGCACTGGTAGCTGGCCTGTCTGTGTAAGTATCTGTTCTCGTATCAGGGGCATATACAGGGGGAACCGTTACTGGTCTGAAAGTGTAATCATCCGTACCTCTATCAGTTACGTAGGGAGGCGTACGAGTTGCAGGTCCATCGGTGTAAGCATCTGTTCTCCTGTCAGGTAAATATGGGGTTGTACTGGTTGCTGGCCTGTCTGTGTAAGTATCTGTTCTCCTGTCAGGGGCATATACAGGGGGAACCGTTTCTGGCCTGAAAGTGTAAGTATCGGTTCCTCTATCAGTGACGTAGGGACGTGTGCGGGTTCCTGGTCTATCGGTGTAGGTACCCGTCCTTCCGTCAGTTACGTATGGAGCCGTGCGAGTGACGGATCGATCCGTGTACGTTTCGGTCCTTGTTCCGTCAGGCAAATACGGGGTGAGTCCCGTCACCCCACCATCGGTGTCGCTGTCCGTTCCCCTCCCAGGAATATACGGTGGTGAGCCGATCACTGGTCTGTCGGTGTATGTCTCTCTTCCTCTGTCAGTGTAGGTGTCCGTTCGCCTGTCCGTCACATAGGGCGGCTGGAGAGTACCGGGTCTACCCGTGTATGTGTCCGTCCTGCTGTCCGTGACCCATGGGGGCCTGTACGTGGTGCCACCGTCGGGGTAGATTCCGTCGACGTCAACGGAGGGTCGGTAGGTGGAAGGCGAGTCGGTGTCGGACTCGATGATGAGGGTGAAGCCTCCCCCTCCCCCCTCCCCAGGCGCGGTGTAGACGCTGGGTTCCCCGGAGCCGTCGGTGCGAGTGGGGCGGATGCCATCCTGGGTTCCGGTCACGACCGGATAGACCCAGTCGCTGTCCGACGGCGTCGTGGCTTCCCTGGTCTGGTCCGACGTGGTGCCCCACCACCACCAGGGCCGCGTCACCCGCCGCGTGGGGGCGTAGGTGGTCCTGGTGGCGCTCTCTGTCGGCAGCGCGGGCGTGGGGGCCGCAGTTTGCGTCGCGCCATCGTAGGAGGTCGGGGACGGCCTGACGGTCTGCGTGGTCCACACCCAGGACGACTGGCGGCTGTCCCAGGACCACGAGGGCCGGAGCGTGACCGCGCTGGGTCGGATCGCCCACTGGTCGGTGGCGGAGGGTGCACGGTCCGTGGCGGTGTCCCACTGCGTGGTGGTGGACGTGGTCCAGACCCACGTGGCGAGCTGGCTGTCCCAGGACCAGGACGGGCGCAGCGTCACGACGCTGGGTCGGATCTCCACCTCGGGGGTCATCCGCTGGTCCGTGATGGCCACGCCCAGAGTGGCTGTGGGGGTGATCCTGACCCCCAAAGTGAGACCCAGCTGTGGGCGTCCAGCGTCCAAGGAGGGGAGAGGGACCCCCAGGGAGGGGGTGGGGTAGGGGGTGCGGTAGTACGGTGCCTGGCGTCTCGCGCGACTCCTGCGGGAGGCCGGGGACTCTGATGACGCCACGTACCAGCCCGCCACCGGTGCCCCCGCCTCCTTCTCCAGTCTGCCCACCTGCAAAAAGTACACAATGCACACCTCAGGGGAGTGAGTGGAGCATAGTCTGAAATTGCCTTTGAGCAATGATGTCATTTACCTCCCCTGCACGAGAAATGAAATGAGACAGCGGGTTAATTAGACAATAAGCAAAAAGGACAAACGAAAAAGTCAAATGGCGGTTCTATCAATAAAACTAAGAATGACGTAAATTTTTTAGTGATCAGGGTAGACATATGGAAGAATGCTGTTCATTCCTAATAATCACTTTTGCACTCGAATGCATTCTGCTCTAAGGTTTATCAAACAGAGACACTCAGAAGTGTATATTTCTTTGCCTTTCAATACGAAAACAATATAAACTAAATGGCATAGACGTCTTTGCCTTCAATATTTCTAACGAGGACTTATATGATCTTTTGAAAAGCCAGAACAGTAGGGGCCATACGACGATCTATTCGGGCGGGAGAGAAGAGGACAGGAGGGACAGCAGAGGACAGGAGGGACAGCAGAAGACAGGAGGGACAGCAGAGGACAGGAGGGACAGAAGAAGACAGGAGGGACAGCAGAGGACAGGAGGGACAGCAGAGGACAGGAGGGACAGCAGAGGACAGGAGGGACAGAAGAGGACAGGAGGGACAGAAGAGGAAAGGAGGGACAGAAGAAGACAGGAGGGACAGAAGAGGACAGGAGGGACAGCAGAGGTCAGGATGGACAGCAGAGGACAGGAGGGACAGAAGGGGACAGGAGGGACAGCAGAGGACAGGATGGACAGCAGAGGACAGGAGGGACAGAAGAAGACAGGAGGGACAGAAGAGGACAGGAGGGACAGAAGAAGACAGGATGGACAGCAGAGGACAGGAGGGACGGCAGAGGTCAGGATGGACAGCAGAAGACAGGAGGGACAGAAGAAGACAGGAGGGACAGCAGAAGACAGGAGGGACAGAAGAGGACAGGAGGGACAGAAGAAGACAGGAGGGACAGCAGAAGACAGGAGGGACAGAAGAGGACAGGAGGGACAGCAGAGGTCAGGAGGGACAGAAGAAGACAGGAGGGACAGAAGAGGACAGGAGAGACAGAAGAAGACAGGAGAGACAGAAGAAGACAGGAGGGACAGCAGAG
The DNA here is from genome assembly GCA_034096865.1 of Theodoxus fluviatilis. Taxonomy (NCBI): domain Eukaryota; kingdom Metazoa; phylum Mollusca; class Gastropoda; order Cycloneritida; family Neritidae; genus Theodoxus; species Theodoxus fluviatilis. Next base: position 20,444 of record JAWQFJ010002680.1, on the reverse strand, counting down.
GACAGGAGGGACAGAAGAAGACAGGAGGGACAGCAGAAGACAGGAGGGACAGAAGAAGACAGGAGGGACAGCAGAAGACAGGAGGGACAGAAGAGGACAGGAGGGACAGAAGAAGACAGGAGGGACAGCAGAGGTCAGGAGGGACAGAAGAAGACAGGAGGGACAGAAGAAGACAGGAGGGACAGAAGAGGACAGGAGGGACAGAAGAAGACAGGAGGGACAGAAGAGGACAGGAGGGACAGAAGAAGACAGGAGGGACAGAAGAGGACAGGAGGGACAGAAGAGGTCAGGAGGGACAGAAAAGGACAGGAGGGACAGAAGAAGACAGGAGGGACAGAAGAGGACAGGAGGGACAGAAGAGAACAGGAGGGACAGAAGAAGACAGGAGGGACAGAAGAGGACAGGAGGGACAGAAGAGGTCAGGAGGGACAGAAGAGGACAGGAGGGACAGAAGAAGACAGGAGGGACAGAAGAGGACAGGAGGGACAGAAGAAGACAGGAGGGACAGAAGAAGACAGGAGGGACAGAAGAAGACAGGAGGGACAGAAGAAGACAGGAGGGACAGAAGAGGACAGGAGGGACAGAAGAGGTCAGGAGGGACAGAAGAAGACAGGAGGGACAGCAGAAGACAGGAGGGACAGAAGAAGACAGGAGGGACAGAAGAAGACAGAAGAGACAGAAGAGAACAGGAGGGACAGAAGAAGACAGGAGGGACAGAAGAAGACAGGAGGGACAGAAGAAGACAGGAGGGACAGAAGAGGACAGGAGGGACAGAAGAGGTCAGGAGGGACAGCAGAGGACATGAGGGACAGCAGAGGTCAGGAGGGACAGCAGAGGACAGGAGAGACAGAAGAGAACAGGAGGGACAGAAGAAGACAGGAGGGACAGAAGAAGACAGGAGGGACAGAAGAAGACAGGAGGGACAGAAGAAGACAGGAGGGACAGAAGAAGACAGGAGGGACAGCAGAGGACAGGAGGGACAGAAGAAGACATGAGGGACAGAAGAGGACAGGAGGGACAGAAGAAGACAGGAGGGACAGAAGAGGACAGGAGGGACAGAAGAGGTCAGGAGGGACAGCAGAGGACATGAGGGACAGCAGAGGTCAGGAGGGAAAGCAGAGGACAGGAGGGACAGAAGAGGACAGGAGGGGCAGCAGAGGTCAGGAGGGACAGAAGAAGACAGGAGAGACAGAAGAAGACAGGAGGGACAGAAGAAGACAGGAGGGACAGAAGAAGACAGGAGGGACAGAAGAGGACAGGAGGGGCAGCAGAGGACAGGAGGGACAGAAGAAGACAGGAGGGACAGAAGAAGACGAGGGACAGCAGAGGACAGGAGGGACAGCAGATGACAGGAGGGACAGCAGAGGACAGGAGGGACAGCAGAGGACAGGAGGGACAGCAGAGGACAGGAGGGACAGCAGAGGACAGGAGGGACAGAAGAAGACAGGAGGGACAGCAGAAGACAGGAGGGACAGAAGAGGACAGGAGGGACAGAAGAAGACAGGAGTGACAGAAGAAGACAGGAGGGACAGAAGAGGACAGAAGAAGACAGGAGGGACAGAATAAGACAGGAGAGACAGAAGAGGACAGGAGGGACAGCAGAGGACAGGAGGGACAGCAGAGGACAGGATGGACAGCAGAGGACAGGAGGGACAGAAGAAGACAGGAGGGACAGCAGAGGACAGGAGGGACAGCAGAGGACAGGAGAGACAGAAGAAGACAGGAGTGACAGTAGAGGACAGGAGGGACAGAAGAAGACAGGAGGGACAGAAGAGGACAGGAGGGACAGAAGAAGACAGGAGGGACAGCAGAGGACAGGAGGGACAGAAGAAGACAGGAGGGACAGCAGAAGACAGGAGGGACAGAATAAGACAGGAGAGACAGAAGAGGACAGGAGGGACAGCAGAGGACAGGAGGGACAGCAGAGGACAGGAGAGACAGAAGAAGACAGGAGGGACAGAAGAAGACAGGAGGGACAGAAGAGGACAGGAGGGACAGAAGAAGACAGGAGGGACAGAAGAGGACAGGAGGGACAGCAGAGGACAGGAGGGACAGCAGAGGACAGGAGGGACAGAAGAAGACAGGAGGGACAGAAGAAGACAGGAGGGACAGAAGAAGGCAGGAGGGACAGCAGAGGACAGGAGGGACAGAAGAAGACAGGAGGGACAGAAGAAGACAGGAGGGACAGAAGAAGACAGGAGGGACAGAAGAAGACAGGAGGGACAGAAGAAGACAGGAGGGACAGCAGAGGACAGGAGGGACAGCAGAGGACAGGAGGGACAGCAGAGGACAGGAGGGACAGAAGAAGACAGGGGGGACAGCAGAGGACAGGAGGGACAGAAGAAGACAGGAGAGACAGCAGAGGACAGGAGGGACAGAAGAAGACAGGAGGGACAGAAGAAGACAGGAGGGACAAAAGAGGACAGGAGGGACAGAAGAAGACAGGAGGGACAGCAGAGGACAGGAGGGACAGAAGAAGACAAGATGGACAGAAGAGGACAGGAGGGACAGAAGAGGACATGAGGGACAGAAGAAGACAGGAGGGACAGAAGAAGACAGGAGGGACAGAAGAAGACAGGAGGGACAGAAGAGGACAGGAGGGACAGAAGAAGACAAGATGGACAGAAGAAGACAGGAGGGACAGAAGAGGACATGAGGGACAGAAGAAGACAGGAGGGACAGAAGAAGACAGGAGGGACAGAAGAAGACAGGAGGGACAGAAGAGGACAGGAGGGACAGAAGAAGACAGGAGGGACAGAAGAGGACAGGAGGGACAGAAGAAGACAGGAGGGACAGAAGAAGACAGGAGGGACAGAAGAGGACAGGAGGGACAGAAGAAGACAGGAGGGACAGCAGAGGACAGGAGGGACAGAAGAAGACAGGAGGGACAGAAGAGGACAGGAGGGACAGAAGAAGACAGGAGAGACAGAAGAGGACAGGATGGACAGAAGAAGACAGGAGGGACAGCAGAGGACAGAAGGGACAGCAGAGGACAGGAGGGACAGCAGAGGACAGGAGGGACAGAAGAGGACAGGAGGGACAGAAGAAGACAGGAGGGACAGAAGAGGACAGGAGGGACAGCAGAGGACAGGAGGGACAGAAGAGGACAGGAGGGACAGAAGAAGACAGGAGAGACAGAAGAGGACAGGATGGACAGAAGAAGACAGGAGGGACAGCAGAGGACAGAAGGGACAGCAGAGGACAGGAGGGACAGCAGAGGACAGGAGGGACAGAAGAGGACGGGAGGGACAGAAGACAGGAGGGACAGAAGAGGACAGGAGGGACAGAAGAAGACAGGAGGGACAGAAGAAGACAGGAGGGACAGCAGAGGACAGGAGGGACAGAAGAAGACAGGAGGGACAGAAGAGGACAGGAGAGACAGCAGAGGACAGGAGGGACAGCAGAGGACAGGAGGGACAGAAGAGGACAGGAGGGACAGCAGAGGACAGGAGGGACAGAAGAAGACAGGAGGGACAGAAGAGGACAGGAGGGTCAGCAGAGGACAGGAGGGACAGAAGAGGACAGGAGGGACAGAAGAGGACAGGAGAGACAGAAGAAGACAGGAGGGACAGAAGAGGACAGGAGGGACAGAAGAAGACAGGAGGGACAGAAGAGGACAGGAGGGACAGAAGACAGGAGGGACAGAAGAAGACAGGAGGGACAGAAGAAGACAGGAGGGACAAAAGAGGACAGGAGGGACAGAAGAAGACAGGAGGGACAGCAGAGGACAGGAGGGACAGAAGACAGGAGGGACAGAAGAAGACAGGAGGGACAGAAGAGGACAGGAGGGACAGAAGAAGACAGGAGGGACAGAAGAAGACAGGAGGGACAGAAGAGGACAGGAGGGACAGAAGAAGACAGGAGTGACAGAAGAAGACAGGAGGGACAGAAGAGGACAGAAGAAGACAGGAGGGACAGAATAAGACAGGAGAGACAGAAGAGGACAGGAGGGACAGAAGAGGACAGGAGGGACAGCAGAGGACAGGAGGGACAGCAGAGGACAGGAGGGACAGAAGAAGACAGGAGGGACAGCAGAGGACAGGAGGGACAGCAGAGGACAGGAGGGACAGCAGAGGGCAGGAGAGACAGTAGAGGACAGGAGGGACAGCAGAGGACAGGAGGGACAGAAGAGGACAGGAGGGACAGAAGAAGACAGGAGGGACAGAAGAGGACAGGAGGGACAGAAGAAGACAGGAGGGACAGCAGAGGTCAGGAGGGAAAGCAGAGGACAGGAGGGACAGAAGAGGACAGGAGGGACAGAAGAAGACAGGAGGGACAGAAGAGGACAGGAGGGACAGAAGAAGACAGGAGGGACAGAAGAGGACAGGAGGGACAGCAGAGGTCAGGAGGGAAAGCAGAGGACAGGAGGGACAGAAGAGGACAGGAGGGACAGAAGAAGACAGGAGGGACAGAAGAGGACAGGAGGGACAGCAGAGGTCAGGAGGGAAAGCAGAGGTCAGGAGGGAAAGCAGAGGACAGGAGGGACAGAAGAAGACAGGAGGGACAGAAGAGGACAGGAGGGACAGAAGAAGACAGGAGGGACAGAAGAAGACAGGAGAGACAGAAGAGGACAGGAGGGACAGCAGAGGACAGGAGGGACAGCAGAGGGCAGGAGAGACAGCAGAGGACAGGAGGGACAGCAGAGGACAGGAGAGACAGAAGAAGACAGGATGGCTGCCTACCACAATGTTGTGCTGTAGGACGGCAGTGAAGTCCCGAAGATGGAGGATGACGGGACACGGCAGATGCCACGTCACTTCCAGGTAGCGTCCCCCCTCGCAGTTGGCAGTGCTCCCCGCCCCCGCCGCCAGCACCTGCAGCGAGAGTCTCTGTCAGCACAGGCAGGCCAGGTGGGGCACCTCCCACGCGTGTTGTACCTTGCTGAATGTCTCAGATCTCATGACAGTCGCACTACAGTGACTTTTCCTCCTGCACTACCTCACCTCCTGTGGCCCACGTAGTTAACATGACAATGCATTCAGTAACACTTACACGCGAGTTCCTCGCGACACGTAGATGTGCATCTTCATTTCCGTTAAGCAGGTGCAATAGAGTAAAGAGTCGTGTCCAAGGATGCTGTACAAGTTCTACATGACTCTGGTTGCAACAACTACTGGCCTGGCCCACAGCAACAGGAACAGGATTGCTATCACAAAGAACACTCGGCCCTGAAACGTGATGTTCTTTGCCTAGAGAGTTGCTGAAGGAATGAAGCTTATCTACGCCTGCTCTTCAAACAGTGGATCAACTTGCATTTGGGTCCAAATTTGTTAGAAATGGGCGAATAATTTAGCCTCGCGAAAGAAATTTGTGTGATTGCTTTTCAAGTCATGCATTGTTATCTCGGCGAGAGTATTCTTGCATGCGTCTCATTAATCCTCACGTCGTGCAAACAGACCCGACTGCGTGACACCCACCTGGAAACCCTTGTCCACGGCGAGCAGGCTGCGGCCGTCAGATGGCAGCAGCAGAAGGCTGGATGACGTCACTGCCAGGAAGGTGCCAAGCTTGGAGGTGAGCGTCACTCTGTCCTGGGCCGCCATGGTCTGTAGGTCTTGGCACAGCACCAGACTGGCCACGGCCGTCTCGTCCCCACAGGCCCCTCCCTCCCCCTCCCCCTGGGCAGGCAGGTCAGTGGGGGTGGGGGGTGGCGTCCCAGCGGAAAGCGAGAGAGGCCTGACGTCCACCCTAAAGACGTCGGTGACGTCAGCGCAGGGAGGGGGGTGGTTGCACTGCAGGGAGAGGCTGACGTAGGTGTCCCCCTGGTCCTGGGGGGTGGGCACCCCCACCAGACCCCTGGCACTGGCGTCGTAGCTCAGCCAGGCCGTGGTCTTCCCGTCCCGCACGATCTGCACCTGTGGTGGAGAGGAAGGAAACCATTAATACAATACAATACAGTGCAATACACTGCAATACGATACAATACAGTACAATACAAACGAGACAATACAATACAATACAACACAACACAATGCAAACCTACGTCCGTCCCCATGTCTCGCGTACACGATGTGTCCGTGTTTTAGACTTTTACTTCAGTGTCGTGGCAGTCCCTGGTTTTTGACACTTGCCATATGATACTTTGCTACCATACCTTCATACCATACATTCATACCATATCTTCATACAATACCTTCATACCATACTTTCACACCATACTACCATATCATACTTTGCTACCATAGCATACCTTCACACCATACTACCATATCATACTTTGCTACCATACCTTCATACCATACCTTCATACCATACATTCAGACCATACCTTCATACTATACCTTCATACCGTACTTTCATCCCATACCTTCACACCATACTACATTTCATACTTTGCTACCATACCTTCATACCATACATTCATACCATACCTTTATACGATACCTTCATACCATACTTTCACACCATACTGCCATATCACCATACATTTATACCATACCTTTATACGATACCTTCATACCATACTTTCACACCATACTGGCATATCATACTTTGCTACCATACCTTTATACCATACTTTCACACCATACTGCCATATCATACTTTGCTACCATACCTTCATAGCATACCTTCATAGCATACTGCCATACCATCGTCCTTACAAACTACATGTATGTGGCTTTTCTGCAGAGGGCCAGCACTGTCTCTCATTGGCTGTGGCCCACACCACGCCCAGAGCTGCAGGTCTATACAGTGGGGGCAGAGGTCATGTGGTGGAGTGGTGCAGAACTTAGGTGTGCGCAGCTCATGGTGAGGCACCACACAGCCCTGGTCTTCCCAACACGCCACACGCCACACTGCCTGCCAGGCCCTGACAGGGCATGGGCTTCCTCAAGCCAGGGATGAGTGTGTGGGCTTCCTCAAGCCAGGAATGAGTGCGTGGGCATCCTCAATCCAGGGATGAGTGTGTAGGCCTCCTCAAGCCAGGGATGAGTGTGTGGGCTTCCTCAAGCCAGGGATGACCTCGAGCCAGGGATGACTGTGTGGGCCTCCTCAAGCCAGAGATGAGTGTGTGGGCCTCCTCAAGCCAGGGATGACCTCGAGCCAGGGATGACTGTGTGGGCCTCCTCAAGCCAGGGATAAGTGTGTGGGTTTCCTCAAGCCAGAGATGAGTGTGTGGGCTTCCTCAAGCCAGGGATGACCTCAAGCGAGGGATGAGTGTGTGGGCCTCCTCAAGCCAGGGATGAGTGTGTGGGCTTCCTCAAGCCAGAGATGAGTGTGTGGGCTTCCTCAAGCCAGGGATGAGTGTGTGGGCTTCCTCAAGCCAGGGATGAGTGTGTGGGCTTCCTCAAGCCAGGGATGAGTGTGTGGACTTCCTCAAGCCAGGGATGAGTGTGTGGGCTTCCTCAAGCCAGGGATGAGTGTGTGGGCTTCCTCAAGCCAGGGATGAGTGTGTAGGCTTCCTCAAGCCAGGGATGAGTGTGTGGGCTTCCTCAAGCCAGGGATGAGTGTGTGGGCTTCCTCAAGCCAGGGATGAGTGTGTGGGCTTCCTCAAGCCAGGGATGAGTGTGTGGGCTTCCTCAAGCCAGGGATGAGTGCGGCACGGAGGGCATGGTTTCCAGGGGCTGATTTGTGTGCGCGGTTTTCAATCTTCCTCCAGCGTTCTCGACAGACATTCAATTCATCTGTCTGGAATTCAGTCAAAGCAATCCTAATGAGCTGCTCTGAGAGGGCGTCAACTCATTGCAAAATAAACAATTATGAAAGATGACAATGCAATAACTGTTCCATGAAGCCTCGGATGATAGTCTTTATTAATCAGAATGGGTTTCCTTCAGGGAACTTAAAAGGATAGACAGACACAGACAGACACACAGACACACGGACAGACAGACAGACAGACACACACACACACACACACACACACACACACACACACACACACACACACACACACACAGACAGATAGACAGACAGACAGACAGACAGACAGACAGACAGACAGACAGACAGACAGACAGACAGACAGCCCCCCCTCTCTCTCTCTCCTCTCTCCCTCTCTCTCTCTCTCTCTCAAACTCTCTCTAATTGTTATGATATTTGCATTTCTTTCTTGTCGAATTCTGAAATAAATGTATGTTTATGTCAATAGAGAAATCCTTGTTTTGTCCTGATGTATTACTAATCTGAGCACTTTCTCAAGAACTTGTTTTTTGTGCCATTATATGTTTTAAAACATGTTTTCCAGAAACATTTGATTAACATGGTCAGAAAACGTTTTCTAAATGTTTTCATGTGCATTTCATTAACGTTTTAGAAACGTTTCTGGTAAACGGAAAAGAAACCAAATTCAAACCATTATTAAACATTTTAAAAACGTTTTAGATTGGTTTGATTTTGGTTTGATTTTCGTTTACAAGAAACGTTTCTAAAACGTTAATAAAATGTGCAAGAAAACATTTTGGAAATGTTTTCTGCAAACGTTTTTTAAACGTTTCTGGAAAACATAAAAAAAATGTTTTTAAAACGTTTTCATGCTATCTGGGCCACCACCACCACCAGAGCCCAAGCTCTAAGTACAACCCCACATACTACACCCCCCACTATAAAGGCAACTCACCCCGCATACCACCACGGCCCAAGCTCTAAGTACAACCCCACATACTACACCCCTATACTATAAAGGCAACTCACCCCACCACCACCACCAGAGCCCAAGCTCTAAGTACAACCCCACATACTACACCCCCCACTATAAAGGCAACTCACCCCGCATACCACCACAGCCCAAGCTCTAAGTACAACCCCACATACTACACCCCCCACTATAAAGGCAACTCACCCCGCATACCACCACAGCCCAAGCTCTAAGTACAACCCCACACACTACACCCCCCACTATAAAGGCAACTCACCCCGCCTACCACCACGGCCCAAGCTCTAAGTACAACCCCACATACTACACGCACCCACTATAAAGGCAACTCACCCCCCCCCCCCCCCCCCACGACCACCAGAGCCAAGCTCTAAGTACAACCCCACATACTACACCCCCCACTATAAAGGCAACTCACCCCCCCCACCACCACCACCAGAGCCCAAGCTCTAAGTACAACCCCACATACTACACCCACCCACTATAAAGGCAACTCACCCCACCACACCACCAGAGCCCAAGCTCTAAGTATAACCCCACATACTACACACACCCACTATAAAGGCAACTCACCCCACCACCACCACCAGACCCAAGCTCTAAGTACAACCCCACATACTACACCCCCCACTATAAAGGCAACTCACCCCGCCTACCACCACGGCCCAAGCTCTAAGTACAACCCCACATACTACACCACCCACTATAAAGGCAACTCATCCCCACCACCACCACCAGAGCCCACGCTCTAAGTAGAACCCCACATACTACACACACTCACTATAAAGGCAACTCACCCCCCCCACCACCACCACCACGGCCCAAGCTCTAAGTACAACCCCACATACTACACCCCCCACTATAAAGGCAACTCACCCCGCCTACCACCACGGCCCAAGCTCTAAGTACAACCCCACATACTACACCACCCACTATAAAGGCAACTCATCCCCACCACCACCACCAGAGCCCACGCTCTAAGTAGAACCCCACATACTACACACACTCACTATAAAGGCAACTCACCCCACCACCACCACGACCACCAGAGCCCAAGCTATAAGTACAACCCCACATACTACACCCCCCACTAAAAAGGCAACTCACCCCGCCTACCACCACGGCCCAAGCTCTAAGTACAACCCCACATACTACACCACCCACTATAAAGGCAACTCATCCCCACCACCACCACCAGAGCCCACGCTCTAAGTAGAACCCCACATACTACACACACTCACTATAAAGGCAACTCACCCCACCACCACCACCAGAGCCCAAGCTCTAAGTACAACCCCACATACTACACCACCCACTATAAAGGCAACTCACCCCCACCACCACCACCAGAGCCCACGCTCTAAGTAGAACCCCACATACTACACACACTCACTATAAAGGCAACTCACCCCACCACCACCACCAGAGCCCAAGCTCTAAGTACAACCCCACATACTACACCCCCCACTATAAAGGTAACTCACCCCGCCTACCACCACAGCCCAAGCTCTAAGTACAACCCCACATACTACACCACCCACTATAAAGGCAACTCACCCCGCCTACCACCACAGCCCAAGCTCTAAGTACAACCCCACATACTACACCCCCACCCCCCCACACTATAAAGGTAACTCACCCCGCCTACCACCACGGCCCAAGCTCTAAGTACAACCCCACAAACTACACCACCACTAAAAGGCAACTCACCCCGCCTACCACCACGGCCCAAGCTCTAAGTACAACCCCACATACTACACACACCCACTATAAAGGCAACTCATCCCCGCCTACCACCACGGCCCAAGTTCTAAGTACAACCCCACATACTACACCACCCACTATAAAGGTAACTCACCCCGCCTACCACCAGAGCCCAAGCTCTAAGTACAACCCCACATACTACACCACCCACTATAAAGGTAACTCACCCCGCCTACCACCAGAGCCCAAGCTATAAGTACAACCCCACATACTACACCCACCCACTATAAAGGCAACTCACCCCGCCTACCACCACAGCCCAAGCTCTAAGTACAACCCCACATACTACACCCACCCACTATAAAGGCAACTCACCCCACCACCCCCACCACAGCCCAAGCTCTAAGTACAACCCCACATACTACACCCCCCACACACACACACACTATAAAGGCAACTCACCCCGCCTACCACCACCACCAGAGCCCAAGCTATAAGTACAACCCCACATACTACACCACCCACTATAAAGGCAACTCACCCCGCCTACCACCACAGCCCAAGCTCTAAGTACAACCCCACATACTACACCCCCCCCCCCCCCACACACACACACACTATAAAGGCAACTCATCCCACCACCCCCACCAGAGCCCAAGCCCTAAGTATAACCCCACATACTACACACATCCACTATAAAGGCAACTCACCCTCCCCCCCACCACCACCACCAGAGCCCAAGCTCTAAGTACAACCCCACATACTACACACATCCACTATAAAGGCAACTCACCCCACCACCACAGCCCAAGCTCTACACGGCGACTTAGTGGAGACGTTAATGGTGGCCGCAGGCCGTCTTCTACATGAAAACCACAATGAATAAATCTCATTCAGAACGCAGGGCACGATTCTCCATGTCTCCTGCATGAAAACGCTGACTAAACAAAAGCGCACACTTGCCGAACAGATTGTTGTGTGCAGTACGTGACAACAAAGTACGCGGAGAGCAAAGACAGATAGGGACGGCAAATGATGTTAGTGACTGCTTGTAGTTTTTTTTTTGTTCCTAGACAGATGGAACAGATTAGCGTAAAGGGGGAAAAAAATAATGTAAATCTATATATGGTTGTAACCATGCATACTTGAAAGAATGCATGGTGCATCTAATACGTCCGTATTTTTAAAAAAAAAACACACATACTGGTGCTGTAATGTTTGCTTACATGATATTCGATTATTTAAAAGAAACCATTTGAAATCATACGAGCAAAGACTAAACTTTATGTTAAAGATCGGGCCTCGTTGGTCAACATAACGAACTTTTATAATGCTGTAAACGGTTTTTTTTAAGTCCAGTCTAATAAAAGAACACATTACAGAGGTCGTGTTAACGCTCAATTCCTAAGGGGACGCAGATATGTATAGATCGTAATGATGATGAATAACATTCAAGTCATATCGAGCAAGGATTGAATCCCGGCACCAAATCGCCTCGCACACCTGCCAACAGGTGGCGTGGTTCAGTCCTGCTCGGGGTGACTTGACTGTTATTCATCATCATTAAAAAGTTCAGTAAACAGCGACTGCCTTGACATCGAGATCAGACTACTGGAAAAGTCTCGACGAGAACAGAGTGACCGTCGACATTGCTCGACCAATTTGTTTCTTTTTTTCTGATTGCAGGTGGACCGCTACAACAAGGCGGGGCACACGGCTCTGGTAGCCGCCGCCCAGAACGGCCACCTGGCCTGTGTCCGCGCCCTGGTGGTCATGGGCAGGGCCGCGCCATCGCTTCCGGACAGACACACGCGCAAGACGCCGGCGGAGTACCTGCAGGAGTCGGGCTACGGCCCCGTGGAGCTCTACTTCCTCCGTCCGCCCACAAAGAAGTTCCGGAACATCGCCAAGCTGGCCTCCAGCTTCATCAAGTCTCGCTCCACCACGTGTCTCTTATCCTTCGACTCCCTCAGGGTGCCGGGCTCAGGCCCCGTCGAGATCAAGTCCAGCTCCTGCGAGGACCTCTCCACGCCGCGGTATCCCTCCGTGGGCCCTGACCCCGAGTTCCAGCAGTCCATGGACGGTCGCTGTCCCACCTGCAGGAGGAAGTTCCACGAAGCCTTGGTCCCCTTGTGCGTGCCCAGCCTGGTTGTCAGCGAAGAGGCCAACATGGCGTCCGTCGTCAAGGACGCTGCCTGCCAGACAGAGATTCACTTCCCGCTGAGTCCCTCAGTCGAGGTGCCCCGTACCCAAGTGGTCTTGGGTTCGATTCGCCGTCGGTCTCTTCCAGACTTCATCTTCGACGACGACATTTGAGAAGCGAGGAACTTGGAGAGGCATCTTGGCAACGGTTCGAGTAACGAAAGGCCAAACCAGCTCTCTCTGTGCGTGTATATTTGTACAGATATTCCTGGATACACTGGCCCATCGCTCACGAATGAGCAATCCCTAAGCACATTTCTGCATTTCATCCACAAACTGCAAAGTCTGCCTGGTGTGTATTGTACATAAACAGAACGTCAGGACCACATGCTTATCATAACAATAATCCAAGAGTCATGTTACATATTTTTCATGAAAGCAGCAAGATGGTAACGACAGCTCTGCTTGTCAGAGAAGTTGGTTTCGTCCAACGTGAGTTCACAGTTCACAGTAATTTATTCCGCCAAGTGACATCATTTATTTATTTAAAAACGGGCACGAGGAAAACTAAGTGGTGATGGCTAAAAGAAACAAAACAAAATGCCAAACACACGCATCACTTACACACCTTAACACGCCGTTTATACAAAAAACATATGGACATTTCCCTATGTACATCACTCACGCCACTCACGCAGCTGCACACAGACAAGAGATAAGACTGCACCTTAAACCAAAAAGAAGACCAACTCTCCCCCTTCCCCCCATACTACACTCAATAGCAGTCCATATATCCCAGAGGAAGCGCAAATGAGAAAGTGTTACTGTCACAGATGTGGAGAAGTGTGTGCGCGCCGCCGAGGGTATAATACTTGACAGTAGCAACGGCGCTATCTCAAAATATCAATTTCTTGTTGCCACTTTTACACAGCACAAACAATACTGAAGTCATGACAAAGTTATGTGCAAACTTAAGCCACAACAATTACTTCTGGGGAGAAAAAGTTACAAATTCATGACCTGCAAGAAAGAAGCAAACCACCACTGCCACCCGACCATCTTGCAAGTCGACATCTTGCCCTAAACTATTTACTCTGTAAAAATTTATTTGAAAAAAGGACTGAAATGAGACACTGCTACGAGTGAATTTTCTCAGCTATCGCTCATACTATTGTTGAAATTACACCCAATAATGTTCCTTTTCAACAAGAACTGGAGTTAAGTCGCTACCGCCAGTATTGCAGCGGGAAAGCCAAATCACTCGACATTCTATTCAGACGGTCACCTTAAGTCCAGTTGAGCCTGATGTTGGACGTTTCAGTGATTTGGCCGGAACTCTCACTTGGCTTGCCAATGTTTTCCCTGAAAGATTTCGGACGAAACCGACACTCTATGGACTAGTATTGTGTGTAGTTACAAGCTTTCGATTCCCCACTCTACCCCCCACCTCTCTCTCTCTCTCTCTCTCTCTCTCTCTCTCTCTCTCTGTCTGTCTGCCTCTCTGTCTCTCTGTCTCTCTCTCTCTCTGTCTCTCTCTCTCTCTCTCTCTCTCTCTCTCTCTCTCTCTCTCTCTCTCAATGCCCCATATCACCGCTAACGCGTCAAAGTCACCGCAAGACTTTCGAAACAGCGCGTTGTGTCTCTTCAACTCACAAAGCCTGGAGACTACCACCCAAACAGCATTGTGCTTGTGACACGTGACCACGTATCTAACGGACTGGATTTTTGACATGGCGTTTCGTGTGCTAAATTTGCATCGAAACATCATCAGCATTTATACTTGAGAAGAGTTCATTCGTTCGTTTGTTCATTTGTGTATTTGTTTGTATGTTTGTTTATTTGTTACTATTCATCTGATGAATGTTGATGACCTTTGAAATCCTAACAGTGAGTCGTGCCATGAACTTTGTTGTGTGCACTTCTCAAGACACAAAAGTTATTACCTGAATCAACATTGTATATTCACTGATCTGAATACAGTTTGTGCATGTTTTCAGTCTGCACCACTGGAAAACCTCTGGGCAGTGTATGACGCTCAAGCTCAATTTCTGTACAGCACTCAAGGGCGTGCATTATTTCTGTGTTGTGCTTGATGTGCTCTTGTTTCGAAATAAACACCCACAAAGTCCATTTCGGTATTCCAGCTCCACACTATAAACACCTAAGACACTGTATATATTATTACTTGTAAACAAAAATATACAGTTTCAGTTTTCATGTGCACTTCCACTTTTCTGTTTCTTGAAGGCCTGTTATATTTGTTTATTCCTTGTTAGCTCTGATGTCAGTAGAAATTGTTAGTGTCTTTCTCTTGCGGAATCGGAGACTCACAGCGAATAATAATAGTTTATTCATCGCACATATCTTCCCTTGACAGGCATGCTCTTGGCGTTTACAATCCAAAGAATCAACGCTTAAACAACCACTCAACACCACATTCCTACAAAAACTCACACACTACACACATTAACAAAAAACAAAAACTAAGATCCAATAGAACAAATAGAACAAACTATACAATATACACAGCACTTGCAGGCCAGGTCAAGTATGGCGAAGCAGCTCAGCGGGAAAGGCGGATCGGAAGAGGTGGGTCTTTAGAGCACTTTTGAACTGGGGCAGAGTGTCAGAATGACGGACTGAGAAAGGGAGACTATTCCAGATTACAGGTCCAATATAGGAGAAGGCACGCTGTCCATGAGTTTTCTTATTACGGCGGGGGACCTTAAGCATTCTAGAGTCAGCAGCTGAGCGCAGAGATCTGGAGGGCGTTAGACTGCAAGAATTTCTGTAAGAGCGTGTGGTGCGGTGTTTTCGATGACTTTGAAGCACAAAGTAGCAAGTTTATAATCTATCCTCTGAGAGATGGAGAGCCAGTGAAGTGTATGTAGGAGTGATGAGACATGGGTACGCTTGGGACATCGAAAAGCTAGCCTAACAGCACAAGTGGAAATTATAGGCAGCTATGGAATTCCATTGCGAAGGGATGTCATTCTTTTATCGGAACCTTTTCCTCCTAGAGTCCTAAGCAGTATGAGCCCTTCTCCCTGTCAATGTCTCTTATTCCTTTTCTTCGACCTCCTCCCACCCACATACCCACCCATCCCCTGCCTTCCCCAACCTCACTCCTCGTCCCCCAACATCCATCCCGGTCCCCAATCCCTTTCTCCAGCCTCACCCTGAACGGTCCCAAACCTTACCCACACTTTCACCACCAACCTCGCTTCTTCTACTTCTACCCTTCAACGCCTCCCCTACCGCCACCCCCACTAATCTACCCCCACCCCCCACCCCCACCCCCATTAATCCACCCCCGCCCCGCCCCCACTAATCCACCCCCACTCCTATCTTTTATTCCTGTTCTCACTCCCAGCTCTATCCTCATTCCCATTTTTTTCTGCAGAATGGAATGAGCAAAATACCCCCTGGGAAATCATTTCTCAGTCGGCAACATCCTTTGTTAATGAAATGAAGTTCACACAAAACAACCCCTGGTGGTTGCTGACGAGTTCCAAGCGACTTATTGGCTCCAAAACCCGACACCCTCAAGCTGCAGATCGTGACCTCCACAGGCTGCAGCACGCAGAGAACCGAGGTAGAGTCCCCACGAAGTAAGTTTTAAAGAAAGACCCCCACTTCGACAAGGCACTCCGGCCATCAAGCTCACACCGAGCCGTACGCCCAGTCTGACGCACACGACAATCTATCACACACGATTTGACAAAACAAACAGAAAACAACTTTCCCGAAATGACCTTTTCTTCCTCTAAAAAGTTAGGAGACCTTTTACGTGATTAAGTGTAAGATATGAAGTCTGTTTTCCCTGTAAGGAGAGCGGACAAGACGCTATTGAGCATGGAAAATGGTTAGTCAGACTTCACGTCTGCTCGAAGGCCATCTTGGGGAAGTGTCTCGTGCGGACTGAAACAAGTAAATAATGAGCACTTGCTACTAAAGCTACGACGACTGAATTTCAATGCAAAATTCCCTTGAAGGGTTCAAGTAAAAGTTGCAACAGTATTTTCAACAACAGTTATCATAATGACATCATCATCATCATCATCATCATCATCATCATCATCATCATCATCATCATCATCATCATCATCATCATCATCATCATCAATCATCATCATCATCATCATCATCAACATCGTCATCATCATCATCGTCATCATCATCGTCATCATCATCATCGTCGTCATCATCATCATCATCATCATCATCATCATCATCATCATCATCATCATCATCATCATCATCATCACCATCATCATCATCATCATCATCATCATCATTATCATCATCATCATCATCAACAACAACATCATCATCAACATCATCATCATCATCATCATCATCATCATCATCATCATCATCATCATCATCATCATCAAGTAATTCATCGTCGACGTTCTCTTCATCATGTTCATGGTTATCTTCGTTGTCGTCGTTATCGTCGGTACTGCTATCTGTATCCAAACTGCGTCCATTACAAGAAAAGGCGCCCCTTGCAGAAGCAATATCTGTTGGTCAGGGTGAAACGGGGAAGAATGGCTGATTGAAAAACACTCGTCCCCCAGGAAAGACAAAGATTTCGGGACCTTATGAGTTTCACTTGGACAGCTACATGTCTCTGACCTGAATAACACAGGTCCTTGCACGATGGGCCGAAACGTGCATATACATGCGTTGCAACATGAATTACCCCCAACTCGATGCTGTCAAACGTTTCTTTTAAGTATCAGAACAGACGGAAAGTATTCTGAAGACGTCTGCACCTTTTCGGAAGAACTGTATAATGAGAAAACAATTAGGAAGGCTGCAGATATCAAGAACGACTCTTACCACCCCTTAACCACAACCGCACCACCCCCTTACTACCCCCTTTACCACCCCCTTTACCATCCCCTTTACCACCCCTTAACCATCCCCTTACCACACCCTTACCACACCCTTACCACCACCTTTACCATCCCCTTTACCACCCCTTAACAACCCCCTTACAACCCTCTTACCACCCCCTTACCACACCACCACCTTTACCACCCCCTTACCATCACCATTTACCACCCCTTTGCCACCCCTTTACCACCCCTTGACCACCCCCTTACCACCCTCTTTACCACCCCCTTTACCACCCCCTTACAACCCCTTTACCACCCTTTACCACCCCCTTACCACCCCCTTTACCACCCCCTTTACCACCCCTTTGTCACCTCCTTACCACCACCTTACCACTCCCTTACCACACCCCTAACCACACCCCTTACCGCACTTTTACCACCGCTTTACCATACCCTTTACCGCCCCCTTATCACCCCCTTACCACCTCCTTACTACACCCCTTACAACCCGCTTACCACCCCTTTGCTACCCCCTTACCACCCCTTACCACCCCCTTACCACACCCCTTACCACCCCTTTGCCACCCCCTTACCATCCCTTACCACCCCCTTACCACACCCCTTACCATCCCCTTACCACACCCTTTACCACACCCTTACCACACCCTTTACTACCCCTTTGCCACCCCCTTACCACCTCCTTACCACCCCCATACCACCCCCATACCACACCCTTTACCACACCCCTTACCACACCCCTTACCAAACCCCTTACCACACCCCTTACCACCCCCTTACCACTGCTGTCACGTCTTCCACCAGGGAAGAGACTTCGAGCCGCAAGAAAGGAGAAATTAACGATTCAGAAAGTCATTTGTTCTAGACTCGATAGCTCTTTATAATAGTACATGCAACACAGTCGTAAAGTTACTTCGGTTGTAAATTACAAAGAGAATGAAAGCAAAATACAGACGATTCAAAAGCGCGAATTTTCGACTAAAAAGTCTTGTTAAGCGTGACAGTAAACAAGGATGCCATTGACGGAGACTTTTTAGTATAAAATTTGCGCCTTTTAATCGGTTGTGTTTTGTCTTCGTCAGAAGTTAATTTACATCCGTAATATGTCCTCATTTTGATCTTGCTCCAGTGCAGTCATTAAGTAGGTGAACTTTTTAAATACTGTGCAATTGAAGTTCTAAAACTGCGTGGCTCACGAATGCACGTTGTTTTAGTTTTCGTGTGGGTGATCAGCACTATGGGCAGAGGGAAGGAGAGGGGGAGGGCAGGTAACAGGGACTGGGAGGAATAAGATAATTTATCAATCCCGTAAATAAATCCATCATTTAATTATGTCCATGTCCCTATAAAATGTGTGTACGTCGACAGGTTTCTTTGTGTTTTTACTCCCTCGTTACACTGCTTCGTCTTGTATGTACTGGGGGAGAATATTTCCTTTTGAAAGGTTATAAGTAACCTTATCTGTATCAAACGAGCATGGCACGTACGTAAGTGCCCCAAAGTTTGAATGGAAAAGAATGTAGCTGATGACAATAAGATGATGTTTTTTAAAGCAAACTAAGCAATATGTAGTTAAGGACTTCAGCAACAAAGGGGGATTGGGGAGGTGGAGGGTGCTGTTGAGGGAACAAGTTGATCTTCAGCTCTCAGGTTTCGTTGTACACACCAAACAAAGGAAATGAAAGTAACAAAACGCAGAAGTACAAAATAGCTCGACTCTCGGGGCACATGCAGGGAGGGGTCCTACGACAAAGTTGAGGAGGAACAGGCGGCAGTTGCATCATGGGAGGACATCGGGAGAACGGTGGCAGTGATTGGCTGCGACACGAAGCTAGTCCGGTGTCACATGATATTTCGGAACAGGATATTTCGGAACCATTCCGATTTATCCTGGCCCTGGTGGCAGGATTTTTCGGAACCACCAGGATATTTCGGAACCGTCTAGAAGGTCATAAGCCCACATTAATTTTTTACTTTACGACTTTTTCTAAAGAGATTGTGAAGAGTTTCTCACACTTTGATGAGGTTGTGCAATAAATATCTTCTCACCTACCTGTTTATCTCCTTGTTTATGACTTACAAGTTCACGCACAGAAGGCCCACATGGCTTCACTAATATTCTGTCTGCATCATTCCGTGTAAAAATTATATTCTCGCCTACCTGTTTATCTCCTTGTTTGTGAATTACAAATAAAAAGTGTGCAAAGTGTAAACTCTGATTTGAAACCGTCTAGAAACTCAGAAAATCATACGAAAACATCTAGAAGGTGGTTCCGAAATATCCTGCTGGTGGTTCCGAAATATCCTGCCGCCAGGTGCGGGATAAATGGGAATGGTTCCGAAATATTCTACGACGCCGGGCCGCGTTGCATAGACGTGAGGTCTTTCGAGACATATGCCGGTGTCAACTTGTGGCAATATTTGACTTTTGACCTTTACATCTGCTGTCATTATGCTGACATGTTGACACCGGCCTTTCCCTCGCAGACGTTGGCTTTCCTGGCGTGTGTGCAGCGCTCCCCTGGCCTCCGAAGAGACCCGGATGTGCTGTGGGACAGAGCCGCTACCTTTCCGTTCCACCGTGGAGGCAAACAAGCACGCCAATGGCTCGAAGTCGCATTTTATTTCCCTGTACAATGCAAATATGTTGCTCCCGTTAAATATTACACACACACACACACACACACACACACAGACACATACACACACACACACACACACACGCACGCACGCACGCACACACACACACACACACACACACACAGGGGCGGGGGAAGAGCGAGAGAGAGAGAGAGAGAGAGAGAGAGAGAGAGAGAGAGAGAGAGAGAGAGAGAGAGAGAGAGAGAGAGAGAGAGAGAGAGAGAGAGAGAGAGAGAGAGAGAGAGAGAGAGAGAGAGAGAGAGAGAGAGAGAGACGTTAGCGGGGGAGGGACTTGGACACTTTGATGCTGTCAAGGCCATTGACCCAAAGACAAATGATGGATTGGTGACACGATCAGTGAAACACGCTAACATCTTTCCTAATGATCAATGAGCAGCATTGAAAATATATCGGCAAAGTGCACTCAACAATTACAGCAGATCAAAACACAGAAACTAACTGAAAAGTGATGATAGGGAAAACTATAATTTTCTTTT
>JAWQFJ010002679.1:0-32500 GCA_034096865.1 Theodoxus fluviatilis | reverse complement strand
TTTTTTCTTTGCCTTTGTAATATTTCTAACGGCTGCTGAAAAGTAGTGACTGTTCACACTGTGATTGTTAGTAAAGGTTCTCTTTATTTACTGTCAAATATTGACTGTTGGATTTATGTTCTCTCTAGTATGACCTGTGCTGGCTGTCTCTCTAGTATGACCCTGTGCTGCCTCTAGTATGACCCTGTGCTGGCTGTCTCTCTAGTATGACCCTGTGCTGGCTGTCTCTCTAGTATGACCCTGTGCTGGCTGTCTCTCTAGTATGACCCTGTGCTGGCTGTCTCTCTAGTATGACCCTGTGCTGGCTGCCTCTCTAGTATGACCCTGTGCTGGCTGCCTCTCTAGTATGACCCTGTGCTGGCTGTCTCTCTAGTATGACCCTGTGCTGGCTGTCTCTCTAGTATGACCCTGTGCTGGCTGTCTCTCTAGTATGACCCTGTGCTGGCTGTCTCTCTAGTATGACCTGTGCTGGCTGTCTCTCTAGTATGACCCTGTGCTGCAGAGTGAATTGTACTCTGCCTCAAGAGAAATCAAGCTTGTGCCCATTTCAGTGGGTTCTGGGCCTGGCTGTCTTTTTAGATATTTTAAAAAGTAAACTATTCATTAGTCATTGTTTTAAACAGTACCCAAAGATTTAAGTCAGTAGTCAGCTTGTAAAATGGTTTTTTTAATCCATTTTAATGAGGATCGTTTATTGATAAATATAAAAATGACCAAAAATGTCCTAATTTAATGGAACACAGTTTTTGCAAAGTGTTGATTCCCAAGGATGCACTATTAATTTTAAAAGCTTACAGCTATTCTCCAAATCATCTGTTTTATAAAACAGCTTTCACCATCTCAAAAAGCTTGGAATTTTCTTTTTCTTTTTTAAATGCTGCATAACTCATAATCACCAGAGAGCAGGATGCAACTCATTTCTTGGGGCAGGGTCACAAATGAGCTTGTTGTGAAGTCTGAGCAAATCATCATTGCTCTGGTGGCATGCAGTGGATTCAGTCCTCTCCTCATCCAGGATAAACAGACTGTGCATTTTTGTCTAAGTCCACACTTGTCAACATGCTATAGTTCTCTTTCACTTGAAAAAAGCTTCTTGCCTCTGCTTGCAGCAACAACGGCACCAGCTGGGCAGCGAGGTCTACCAGCAGTTCATAGCAGCGCCGTCCTCAGCCGTCCGTCTGGACAAAGCCATCATCAAGGGCATGGAGGCCTTTTTGCGTGGAGATGCGGTCAGTGCTCCCTGTCTGCCCTGACAGCATGTGTTGGAAGGCAGTGTCTTGTTGTATGATGACAATAACAAGTGACTGCAACCCGGGTCAGATTGAATGATTGAAAGAACTGGTTGGGCATATGAAACAGATCAAGACAAAAGTCAACGTTTCAAGTGCTATACTCTTCATCAGGACAAAACAAACACATCAACCGAAAGAAGAGAGGATACATGTCAAGTCAAGGAAGGTTAAGTGGTAGAATGTAGAAAGGGAACAATAGAGGGAAGGGAAGAGTCGGCCAACAACAATAGCTAGGTTTCATGGAGGGAAGAGGATTTCAGCCTTTGATGTTGAGTCCATGGGGGGGTCTTTGGTATGAAGGAGAGAGGTGAAGTAAGTGTTCTATATGCTTTCAGTCCTACGTGTCTCCTCTCACTTGCCACAGGATGCAGTCTTGGATGTTTGCAAGTGAATGGGAGGGGCTGTTGGCATGTAATGCCACTGGTGTTCTTCTTCTTTGAGTTGAAAGTGGTTTGGAATGAAAAGGTCCAGTCAGATAATGGAGGAAACAGTCATTGTAAAACATACATGGAAATGAAACTACACATTTATTGACTTTTTAACATTTGTATTTCAGAGCCCTGAAGCTTTCTACCAGGGTCAGAAAGAGATTCTGAAGGTGCTGGAAGAGAAGTACTACCCTTCCTTCATAGTGAGTGATGTCTACCACCAGTGCATCTCCTCCCTCTCAGCTGACGATGAAGATCCCTTTGACAGCCTGGCCCTGGCAGCCTCAGGTGAGTGCCAGGGTGTGAGGGCTGTCATAAAGCTGCATCATGTGTTGCTTCTTGCAGCTGCTGTGAAATTAATTCTTGATACAGCTGTGAACCAGCATTGGGCAGGAATACTTTCCAGGGGAGGGAGACGGTGCTGGTACCCAATTGTGTGTGCTTCCTGTCCGTCTCTGCGTTTGTCAAAGGCACAGTGAAGGATTGACCAAGTGATGCAATCTCTGTGTTTGTCAAAGGGACAGTAAAGGATTGACCAAATGATGCAATCTCTGTGTTTGTCAAAGGCACAGTGAAGGATTGACCAAGTGATGCAATCTCTGTGTTTGTCAAAGGCACAGTAAAGGATTGACCAAGTGATGCAATCTCTGTGTTTGTCAAAGGCACAGTGAAGGATTGACCAAGTGATGCAATCTCTGTGTTTGTCAAAGGCACAGTGAAGGATTGACCAAGTGATGCAATCTCTGTGTTTGTCAAAGGCACAGTGAAGGATTGACCAAGTGATGCAATCTCTGTGTTTGTCAAAGGCACAGTAAAGGATTGACCAATTGATGCAATCTCTGTGTTTGTCAAAGGCACAGTAAAGGATTGACCAAGTGATGCAATCTCTGTGGTCGTCACACCTGCGACAGAAGGATTGACCAAGTGATGCAATCTCTGTGTTTGTCAAAGGCACAGTAAAGGATTGACCAAGTGATGCAACAACTGTGGAGTAAAATTTGAGACCCAGAAGTGGGTGATGAGTTGCTGTATAAAACCAAAATCTGTACTGGGACAGGCCAAAAGCCCAGCAGCCAGAGGTTCTGGTTGATGAGGGGGGCCCTGGGTGGTTCCGGTTGTGTGTTGTACTCTCTACACTTGTTCTGCTGCAGGAGAGGACAAGCTATCCGAGGACCTGGACTCAGAGGAGGTGGACCTTCTGGCCAACGAGTCCTACCAGGCCAAGCAGCGGCTATCGCAGCTGGACGAGAAGATCACCAACAAGGAGCAGGCCCTCCTGGCACTGCGCATGTCTCAGAAGGAGGATGCCAAGGTGACCAGAGAAAGGCTGGATGTTCTTGTTTGATGAGCAAATGGAATCTGTTGTTTCATGTGTAGCATTGTGGTTTCTACTGAATGAAATGCACGTGCTATAATACCAACAGAACACTCCACCCCATCAGCTGTGAACTCTTTGACCTCCCTGACGAACACACTTGCTTGGCTACGGAGAGTGCAGAACTCAATAGCCAGTTATCAGGACCCGATCGCGATGACAACGATGTTATCCGCGATGACAACGATGTTGTGCACTCATCGCCAACATTGACCCCAGAGAAGTAACAACTGAAGACATCAGGGCAGCGCTCGACAACTTTGCAAAGCAATTCAAAGAAAGTGTGTCAGAGTGCAAGCAAGATGTGAGGAAGATGGGAAGTGACACTGCTACTGCTTGTGCTCCGCGTCATGAGGCAGACAAACTCGGAAAGTCTGAGGCATCCCCCATATCTTCCTCTGCAGGGCCACAACAAGCTCCAGACCCCACTGACGAAGCCCTCAGTAGCAAGTCCCCAAGAGCGACAGCAGGCAACGTTCGCCCACGATCACCATCGCGACACCATGGCAGGGCTGATGACGACGTTGCCGGACCGAGTAGACGGAGCGAGCGTGTCGGTTTGAGACAGCAGTCTGCACGGGCATCACGAAGATAATTCGCTGACAGACTCTTTTCATTCGTCTGCGCGCGCCCTACATTCCACTACTGGTGACAAGTAGTGATGTTTTGTACATACGTTCCGAGTCACTCAAACGCGTTGCTAGTCATTTTGTAATGGGCCGGCATGGTCTATACAATAAAATGTTCAGTTCAGTTCAGTTCATGTGTAGCATTGTGTATGGACTAAAGAATGGATGGATGGATGGAGTTATACAGCTTATCATCTGTTGAGGGCCATTAAAGCCATTTATTGTGAAAACCTATTAGAGTAAGAGCAAATTCAAGTCACCATGTCCCTATTTATTCGCCTCTTACAAATCACATAGGGAGATGCGGTGGGTCTATTCTGACCCCCAACCCATAGAGGACATGGAGTGAAGAAAGGTCAGCAGTCGTTGTTTGATGAATGAATGGAGTCTGCTGTTTCGTGTATGGGATTGCTTGTGGAGAATGAGTCTTTGAGTTTTGCAAGCTTTTGACCACTTTGGATCAGGGGTGTAAACTTTGGTGTGCTGTAGTCTTGAACATTGTGTTGCACAATCAAATCCTCAATTTCCTTTTGGAGACTAAGCCAGTAGAAGATATTTGTTTTTGTAACCACAGACAAATTTTTTCTCTTTGGGAAATTGAGCAGGGATAGATAGGGTTTGTTAGGGAAGAGGCCTGTTTGTTAAACTAGTTTTTAAAATGTCAGTATGCTGAGATCCTTACATGTTGTGACTGACAAGCAAGAAAAAGGACTGGAAAAAGATGATTCAAATCATGAAGTAGTCTCCTTTGTTTTGAGTGACAAAAGTAGTTGAAGACAGTCATCGGATGCTGACAGTGGTGCATGATGTACTTGACAGTAAGTGGTGGAACCAATCATAATCTGTCATTGCCTGTGTGAAGTGTTTATCAAATACAGGAAACATTAGAATCATCCGCTGTATTGTGAGCTGTTTATGCGTATGTCACTGTTTATGCTGCATCTGCAGATCAAGAAAGTGATGGAGGACATGGAGCGAGAGCTGGAGACGCTTCGAGGAGAGAGGGGGACGCTGGAGTCTCGCATCCTCCGCACCCAACAGTGGGTGGAGAATCAAGGCCATTGGCATGTCACGGTCCAGGAGGCAGAGGTCAGTGCTCTGACGAAGGATGACGCCATTATTTTGAAGGTCAAGGCAGTGGCTGTACATAGCAGCTTCTTGCCTATGGCTCTGTTCCCTTTCCACTTTATGCTTTACCTCCTAGTCACTGGCCCTCTTGTCATTGCTAGCACCTGAGTGAGGACAAACACAAGGGTCGAAGGTAAAGATGTGGTTTTATATAGCAACTTATCACCCATGTCTGGGTCTCAAACTGCTTTACGCGTTACCTCCTGATCACTGGGCCGCTAGATCAATCTTTTTTTTGCTCCTGATGACAAACACAATGACAGGCAGATAACAAGCACATAATCTGGGACCAGCATCAACTCCTCTACCAGGGAGTATTCCGCCCCTATGAATAAATATGAGTGTACATGTACTAGGTGAACATCTATGATGCACCTTCCCCTCTGCGTGACTGTGAGTGTTGGTTCAACATCTATGACATGCCCCCAAAAGACAAAAATTGTCTTAATAGGAGCTTCCTGAACACAATGTTTACTATTGATGTGTAGATCACCAGCTCCTGGCAGCCCCATATCTGGTAGTCTCCCCTCCTGCATGAATGCATAGTCAGCTCCTTAACCTCTACTCGCCTATTGAAACCCTGTCTTTTGACAGGTGGATTTAGGCGAGCAAGCTTTGGCGTTTGATTATTTGCCCTGGGTTAGGAGAAATATGGATGATCAATATCTGGCTCCATGGCCACATATGAGGGTAAATCATGCCACAGTGTGTCGTTTGTTGACCTTATGGGTGCCTAGTTATACTCCACACAGGGGAGTAGCAGTATGAGTTAAGCGCTTTGGTCAAGGATGCAATTCTGGATCTGTGCAAGTGCACTAACCACTGGGCTACAAAGCCCCAACATGCACTCAGTTTGGAAGGACACAGGGACTGTTGGTTTGCAGCCCTGCGGCNNNACAAAGCCCCAACATGCACTCAGTTTGGAAGGACACAGGGACTGTTGGTTTGCAGCCCTGCGGCTACAAAGCCCCAACATACTCTCAGTTTGGAAGGACACAGGAACTGTTGGTTTGCAGCCCTGCGGCCACTTTCCTTGCACCATTCCAATCTGATGCTGGCCCACCTTTATGTCATGATTAATTGTGCTGGGACACTTCCAGATTTGAGGGGGGAAAAAGAAGTGAACATGCTCTTAAAGAAGGTAGGTGTGTGTGTGTGTGTGTGTGTGTGTGTGTGTGTGTGTGTGTGTGTGTGTTAGTGTGTGTGTGTGCGTGTGTGTGTGTGTGTGTGTGCGTGTGTGTGTGTGTGTATGTGTGTGCGTGTGTGTGTGTGTGTGTGTGCGTGTGTGTGTGTGCGTGTGTGTGTGTATGTGTGTGTGTGTGCGTGTGTATGTGTGTGTGTGTGTGTGTGTGTGTGTGTGTGTGTGTGTGTGTGTGTGTGTGCGTGCGTGCGTGTGTGTGTGTTAGTGTGTGTCTTATGACTCCTAGTAGTAGTGTTTTGATGACAAAGACGGCCTGAAGAAGTCCCTCAGTGCTTGTCACATCAACTACCTCCAGTGGTCTACTCTTGTTGCTGATCATGAGGCCAGGATCCATACCATCCACCAGGCTGTCTCCTCCTTTAAAGACAAAAGGAGAAGGAGGAAGAGCCATGAAGCCTCAGCACCTATCCCCGGCCTGACCTTCATCTGCAGCCCCTCTGGTTGGACCTGCCTGTCCCATAGTGGACAGTCACCAGGGAGCCTGCTACTGTTGTGGAGCATGCCATTCCTAAATCGGAATCCCTTCCACTGATGGGCCACACTAGTGGACTCATCCGAGGAAAGGGGTGCGATGTTGGTCGTTTAATTCGCAGTGACTCCCACACAGAATGACGACCAAATTATTACATGCTCGCTAGCTCACATACCCAATCTTGGATGATTATTCCACCCACAGAATGACAATAAAGTGTGAATAACAGACAAACTGGTGTACACAATGCACTTTCAGGTGAATTGGGTTATGTTGAGTATCATATTTGCAGCAGTCGTCAAGGCGATTCGGCACGGTTTTGCGCACAAACGCCTATGCAAAAATGCAGTCAATCAGATGCTGTGGTCTGCTAGCAGAGCGAGGTCTGCACCCATTTCCTTGGACCAGTCCACTAGTGTGGCCCATCAGTGGAAGGGATTCCCCTAAATCTTCGTTTGCAAAGCCAAGCCATGATTTTGATGAAACCTCAACATTTCTTGCCTATTGATAAGCGTGTTTCCCCATGCTGTCCCTGTCATGCACTGTGTAAATGCATCTGTGTGTGTCTTGTGTGTAGGTGCAGAACAAGGAGGACAAGCAGCAGGTGAACTTTGTGCTGGTGATCCATCTGCCCAGTGAGGGCAGCGTGCAGGGAGGACTCCACAACAGCCGCCAGGGCTGGGTCATCTCCCGCTCCCTGGAAGACTTCCATGCACTCCACTCCCGCCTTATCCAGGTAGGAACCAGGCCTCACAGGCAGGGTCTAGATGATAATGGTGGTGGTGGTGGTGGTGATGGTAATGGTAGTGGTGGAGGGTGGGGTTGTGGTGGTGGTGGTGGTAGTGGTGGTGGTGTTGGTGGTAGTGGTGGTGGTGGTGGTGGTGTTGGTGGTATTGGTGGTGGCAGGATGCCAGAGGAATGCCCCGACCCTAGGGAGGGCACGCGGGTTTGCCCAGGCTACGGGTAGGAGCCGATTAAAACCATATTAAAATGACATAGGCTCTTACCGTAGTCGCTCGTAGACGCTTGTCGTATTCAATCTTCAATTATGCAATTAGTGGTGGTGGTTGGTGGTGGTGGTGATGGTAATGGTGGTGGTAGAGTTGGTGGTTAAGGTGGTGTTGGTGGTAGAGGTGGTGGTGCTGTTGTTCGTAATGGTAGTGGCGTAGGGGGTAGTAATGGTAGTGGTGGAGGTGGTGGTAGTGGAGGTGGTGGTGATGGTAATGGTGGTGGTGATAGTTTTAAGTGGTAGTTGGTAGGTGCTGCTGTTGGTGACAGTGACTCTTCACATTCAGATTATTCATCACAGTTTATAAGAGTTGTAGTATTCTTATGACATGCAATAATTTCATCTAAAGGGAATTTAGAGAGAATGTTTACAATTCAAATGCAGCAGCAGAAATAATGCTAATGATTTATTTGTCATCATTCATGTACAAGATTAGTAATTACTTTAAATGAATTGTGTTGGCAAGTGTATCATTAGCAACTGAAAACAAGTTTCTCATTTACTGCTAGTTTCTTGGGCCAGATATGTTCTGAACTTTGAAAGCTGAACTGACAACTATGCCAGTCCTCTCAACTACATACACAATTTTGCAGGTTATCAAAGAAATCTGTCTTGTGCTCTTGATTGAGCCTTATGAAAGTTTTTAATAAACTGAAAAGATGCTATTTTAACGATTTTAAAAAATCTAACAAAAATAGAAAGCCATGAAATAATGACAAAAGCTATATATCAAATAAAAGATATTTATTCACTTAATTCAAACAAATCATGATCAAAATGTTTCGATGTGCATGATTTGAGTTATATCTACTGAAATAATGCATGTAATCAGCAAAAAAAAAAAAAAAAAAAGTTCAAAAATCGTCAGTCAAGTTGCAAGAATTGAAAAATGCTGGAATGGTGCCTTCAAAAAAAAAAAATGAAATGCAAAAACAATGCCAATATATTTACCTATATTCTGATAGCATTTGCAATATAAAAAAGGCACCTAGAAAAGAAAAATCACTATATAAATTGATAGATTTTCACGGAAAAGTAGTTGTCGGCCATTTTTGCAAAACATAGGGTGTTCACATAAAAAATTCACTGATTCAAACTCCCCTCAAAAGAAATCGTAAAGAAAGGTAACTCACTGTGGAAAAGTGGTCGCTACATAATTCTAAACTGGAGTTGCCTCCCTTAGACCATTCGTGAAAATACAGGAATGTTTGGTAGGCAACGCCTCATATGGGGCGTTACGTTGCAAGAGAGTTAATAAACTGAAAAGATGCTATTTTAACGAGTGTTATAGTTCTGGATTCTTTTTATAAATCAAAGTGCTATTGATATAGAAGAGAAAGAATTACATTTCCAAATAAACAAAATGCCATTACTTTTTTTCTCTCTACAGTATATCTGTTGCTAGGGCCTCAAATTGCTTTATGCTTTACTAGCTAGCCATGGGGCCATCTGGTCAGTCAGCAAGTGTAACACTGTCAGCCACTCTTTGCATTTCTTCCCTCTGGGCAGATTGGGCCATGGTTAAAGAAGCAGGATCTTCCCAGCCTCCGGACCATGATCTTCAAGTCGTATGACAAGGCCTTCCTGGAGAAGGCGAAGGCTACCCTGGATGACTACATGGTGGTAAGTGGTGCCTGGGACAGGGCCAGTCTAGTTTTTCTTGTTACCAATCAAATGTTGTCTGTTGTTTTGGTCACTAAGTCTGAAGAGCTGAGCTAAGGAGACCATGTCATTAGCAAAATGCAAAGAGATGATTTTTTAAATGGGGGGTTGTTGCCCTTCTTGTTTGAAGATTGTGATGTGTAGATGTGAAGTCTGCTGATAATCAAATACATACACATTAGCAACAACAAAAATGCCAACAACATGAACAACTAAGATAACTGCTATCACACCACCAGCACCAGAATCACCACCACCTCCACCACCACCACCACCTCCACCACCTCCACCACCTCCACCACCACCACCACCACCACCACCACCACCACCACCACCACCACCACCACCACCACCACCACCACCACCACCACCACCACCTCCACCTCCACCACCTCCACCACCACCACCACCACCACCACCACCACCACCACCACCACCACCACCACCACCACCTCCACCACCACCACCACCACCACCACCACCACCACCACCTCCACCACCTCCACCACCACAACCACCACCACCACCACCACCACCACCACCACCTCCACCACCTCCACCACCTCCACCACCACCACCACCACCAACAACCACCACCACAACCACAATACCACCACCACCACCACCACCTCCACCACCTCCACCACCTCCACCACCTCCACCACCTCCACCTCCACCTCCACCACCACCACCACCACCACCACCACCACCACCTCCACCACCTCCACCACCTCCACCACCTCCACCTCCACCTCCACCACCACCACCACCACCACCACCACCACCACCACCACCACCACCACCACCACCACCACCACCACCACCACCACCACCACCACCACCACCACCACCACCACCACCACCACCACCACCACCACCACCACCACCACCACCACCACCACCACCTCCACCACCTCCACAACCACCACCACCACCACCACCACCACCACCACCACCACCTCCACCACCACCCCCACCACCACCACCACCACCACCACCACCACCACCACCACCACCACCATCTCCACCTCCACCTCCACCTCCACCACCACCACCACCATCTCCACCACCACCACCACCACCACCACCACCACCACCACCACCACCACCTCCATCTTCACCTCCACCACCACCACCCACACCATCACCACCAACAACCACCACCACCTCCACCACTACCACCAACCACCACCACCATTACCATCATTACCATCACCACCACCACCAGAAGATACATATTATGAGTAAGATTTTTGATGGGCATTTTGGGAAATATTTTTAAACAACAGTGGAAATTATCCCGGGCCAGATGATTTTTATTTCTTTTCTCTCTCCTTTCCCAGGCAGTGCTGAAAGATGAGAGAATGGGGCAGAGTGAGGCTCTCTTCACCTTCCTCATCTCCAGCTCGGAGTACATGCAGAAAAAGAAGACCTCCATTCTGGACAACTTCT
Source organism: Theodoxus fluviatilis (assembly GCA_034096865.1). NCBI lineage: Eukaryota > Metazoa > Mollusca > Gastropoda > Cycloneritida > Neritidae > Theodoxus > Theodoxus fluviatilis. The sequence continues at coordinate 21,852 of JAWQFJ010002679.1, read as the reverse complement.
TGAAGAGGTCAGAGATTGTAGACCAGTGTCTTCATGGAACCTGTGCTGAGTAATCTTTTCTGCCATTTGAATGTCCTGAGGGAGTTGAGTAGTGGTGGTGCTTGAGAATGGTAGTGTCCCTTATCTGTATCTTGCGAAGGTTGTTTGTGGTTCAGATCATGTAATTTAGTCTTGTCGATGAAAGTAACCGTGTGAACAGAGTTACATTTGTTTGTTAATTTTTTTTCAATCATCTGCAATACTTTTAGAATAACAAGTAAAGCAACTTTTCATGCCATGGAGGTGCTTTACACAAGGAAAGATTTGTTGTATCTGCTGTGTTGAGTTGAAGGTATCTGTAAATCATTTCCTGTCTCGTTCACTTCAGCCTGCCTAGTATTCGTTCCGAAGCCCAAGAGGAGGACGATTCATTTCTGTTTCTTGGTGAGGATGGGTAAGTTGACGTTCATCTTTTCTACCACATTTTAAATATTTTTACACTTTATGTCAAAAGTCTTTGAAGGGTAAGTGAACCAGATGAGACATGGCTGCCAAAGCAACATTTGAATTTCGACATTTTCATGTGGTGTAACTCACTTGATTTTTTGTAATTTGTCATGTAATTCTGATTAAAAACTGTTATTAAACTGACAATTTTGGATGAATGGTCTTGCTATTGTGCTGTAAGAGTTGCGTCTGTACAGTTTCAACAATGTGTAGATGGCTGGAGGAAAATTAGTCAGGTAATTTTGCATTTGCTTAACCCTCTTCCGTTCTCAGCCTTTCCCATTTTCTTACCAAATGTACAGTGCTGATGAAAACTCCTTTATTAAATAGTTTTAACGTCATTAGGCATGCACCTACCTTTCATCTACACGCCTAAAAAATTAATGTGTGAAATTGGGGGAAAATATGAACAACACAAAAGTTTGTTATCATTCCAAATGAAATGAAGCTAAAGGGAATGCCTGGCCGAGCGTGAAGCTGATGAACTGGAGGTGATATTGTTTAGCCCATTGATGGAAGTGATGTCTCAAAGGCATGAAAACGTACTGGGATCTTCCTCTCAGGCAGCTTTTAGGGCACTTGGAAATTCTAAATCTTCCATGTGTTACACAAGAATGATGCAGCTGGCACACACCAAAATTACTGCAACATTTGATAGTACCACAAATGACTGCGCTCATACATGTGTACACATGCTTACAGTTAAGCATGCTCATTCATGTATTCAACCTTTCAAACGCATACACACACACACACACATACACACACACACACACACACACACACACACACACACTCATGTATTCACACACACACACACACACACACACACATGTATATGATAGAAATCATGCATGTAAACATAGCTGGTCTGTTTGCTTGTGAGACAGAGATGAAAGTCCTGATGTAGATGACTCAGATTGTATCCCCCACCCTGTAGAAGCCCAAGAATATTTGCCCTCCAAGAGAATCTTTGAGGGTTCCAGGTACACTGATTCAGAGTTGGAGTGAAAATTGTGTTGATACTGTTAGTTTGCTGTCATGAGTTTTTTGTCCCACACCTTTTGATTATAGATGCATTTATATTACAGTCATTGTTGTTGGATTATTTATATATTTCTTTGGTGCATTTGTGGTTATTACTATACTGTTGTGTTGGGGGGGGATATATTGAACTATTTCAGTGACAGTCACTTTAGATGTATATAAATGGATGTTACTATTATGAAAATGTCAGTCCAGGCCTCTGTGCAGCTTATTCATTCAAATTTTTCCTCCTGCAGATGTTATGTCTTGGAAGAGAGTTTATTGTTTGTAGTGTTGAATCGCCCTGTTGTAGCGCATCTACATAAACCCTTCACCTTCCAACATAAGGGAATCAGTTCTTAAAAATGTCCAAGAATTTCAAGCAGACATGAAAGACAAAGAAAGCAGGAATGTTGGGCAGCAAACTGGTGCTGCAGGGGTTAAAGGGTTAAACTTTACAACTCCATTTGCCTGTCGGGGACTGACTGTGTTGAATGCAACGTCAGAACTGTATTGATCATAGAGGACCCTATCCATGCTTTGCCTTGCAGAGGGAAAGATGACCATAGCAGGGACTCCATTGCCAAACCCCTGTACCGCCTGGTGGCCGAGGTCTTTGAGCTGCGTGGGGTTTTCAAGTGGCTTCGAAAGAGCTTTATCAGCTTTGTGGAGGTCACCTTTGGCCGCTCCATCAACAGGTAAAGGCTTCTTTGGATGTGTATGCCAAGCATGGTCATGTGCAGTCATGATGAGCTGTGTATGCCAAGCCTGGTCATGTGCAGTCATGATGAGCTGTGTATGCCAAGCCTGGCCATGTGCAGTCATGATGAGATGTGTTTGCCAAGCATGGCCATGTGCAGTCATGATGAGCTGTGTATGCCAAGCCTGGTCATGTGCAGTCATGATGAGCTGTGTATGCCAAGCCTGGTCATGTGCAGTCATGATGAGCTGTGTTTGCCAAACCTGGTCACGGCAGTCATGATGAGATGTGTTTGCCAAGCATGGCCATGTGCAGTCATACAAACAAATATATTAAAAACCAGAGTAGGAATTTATAGAGGGACTTACTGACTGACTGAAAACTTTATTGTTTAGGCTGCTACAATGCTAGCATATTACAATATGGATGAACACAGAAAGAGATGGTGGGGTGGGGTGGGAACCATTATTATCAAGATGTGAAACAAATCTTTGAGCATGATGTATCACAGAAACCATGTAATTCTTTCATCAGGGATGTTTCATGAAAATAAAGGAATGTCTCAAGGTGCAAAGAACTCTTCATGGACTGCCAGGGCTGCAGTTTGTAGAGAGTGTGACGAGAAGCCCTTTCAATCTAAAATTGTATTTAAAACTTGGCTCGTTGTCTATTTCTAGGGGATGCATCAACAAAGCTTCTCGCACACTTTCATTCTCTCATTCACACAAAGCATGGTATAAGTATGAAATGAGAGAATGGAAACCTCACAGCAAATTAAAAATGTTTAATAAACAATCATTAATAAATCTATAAATGTTCTGAAGGAGATCTAGGAATAATGTTTTTCTAAATACCAAACCCCATTAAAAGATACTCTGCCAGACCAGGAGACTAAATTACTTACTTAACTGTTTCGATGTTTCATATGAAGACGGTTCACATACACTCATATATCCAGGGTGGAATCATGTTCGACGAAACGGGAAAAGGGAAAAGGGGAATGAAAAAGGGGTAATCCAATTGATGCACAATCACAAAATTTAGTATAATACGGTGTAAACACTTCCTCTACCAGGATGGGTACTACTCATCATCCCAGCAGAATTTCTCAGATGAAAACTTTTCTTCCTATTGTAGGATCAACCTGGGTAAACTTCAGGTAAATAATGGATTAATCCAATGTAGAAGGTGATGACGGGAGGAGGACAACTACTTTCTTGGGACATCCGTTTTGAACAGCCAACGGTAACGTCCGATAACGGATCTGACAGCCGTTAGACACATTGAATAATGATGTAGCAGACAACAGGGTCTTAAACCCTCTCAATCTTCCCTTCACTTCTTTCTTTTACACTGAAGAGGGAGCCATTACGACTTCCCTAATTATTATTATTACTCTACATTTTCTAAAAAACAGGGAACAGGACGCGAATGTACCACGGGGGTCTGTTCGTTGAAAATAAATGATGACGCGCGCCGAATCGCATTATTTCCCCAGTATTTATAAGTTTTCCAGCCTTCGTTCGTCACAATTAAGTCACGTGTCCTTCTCTCATGATACCTGATTGCTTCCAAAATGTACCTGCATCACAATATAAGATGACAACTCATGGCTTTCTTATCCAATGGTCTCTTTTGTTCGATTACTCCCTTCACCTGGTGATCACATGTCTTTTTCCCGACCTGTCCTAATCCATGATTAGAATTCACCTTTTCTCCAATTACCTATCACCTTACGTCCAACTCAAAACAACGTCATTGGAATGTTCCACGCAGTGACGTCATCATTCGATTTTGGGACCGCTCTCAATGAAGAACTAAAAATCGGATCTCTCAACTCAATTCTCCTCATTCTTTATTTCACTGGTCTGGCAGTTGTCTCTACACTCAACTACCGTCTGGCAGAGATCTAACCCATCCCCTTTAACTAGAGAATAAACTAAAGAGAGAGAGAAAACGTGGTTTCGTCACACACACACACACACACACACATGAATGACAGGTTGACAGACAACATGTGTATGCACACACACACACACACACACACACACACACACACACACACACACACACACACACACACACACACACACACACACTTGTATGCCCTTGCACCCACTGCAAACACATACATGTGTGGACAGCTTCCCTCTATATGGGTGGGTGTGAAGGTGCTTGTGTGTACATGTGTGTGATGGCTGTGCTTAATTGTCACAGGTCGATGAACTTGATGATTTGACATGAATAGAATGTGTGCTATTTGCATTAAATAAACTTTTTGCATGATAACACCAGTAAACTTTCAGGAGCAAATACATTCTAAAACAAAGGTGTCATTTGCATGCACACATGAATGTTTGAACTTTGTAATTTGGACAGACAGGTATACCATATCTTGTTCACCAATAGTAGAATTCTTGTGCTTTTTGTGTTGCAGACAGCTGCGTGAGTGGGTGGACTGGCTGATCTCAGAGTCCATGCTGATCTACTACATCAGGACTTTCCAGGATTCCATGTGGCCAGACGGTGTCCTTGCAGAAGCTCTGCAGCCACGGACAGATGAGGAAAAGTTCCAGACCAGGATGGCTGCGAAGGAGAAACTGTTGCAGAGCATTCCAGGTCTGCCGCACTGCTGCCAGATTTGTCTTTCAGAGGAACACTTAGCTTCTAGTCCAATGCGGTTTTAATTCCTACAAGCCTGCAGTGCTTAACTCTCTTCCACTGTCTGATTTAGCCCTCTTTTTTTCCTCGAGCAAACAAATTGCTGATGGAAAAACTCTTCTGAATGTTTTTTCATCATTAGGCATGCACTCACATGTCATTAAAAAGCCTTACAATTTTCCATGCAAAATAGGAAGATGGAAAACAAACCAAAACATGTTTTATTTTTCCATTCCAAATGGAACAAAATTAAAGGGGATGAATGGAAGAGGATTTACTCCTTCCTTGGGTGGCATTGACTCCCCTCTCCCTCTCTCTCTCTCTCTCTCTCTCTCTCTCTCTCTCTCTCTCTCTCTCTCTCTCTCTCTCTCTCTCTCTCTCTCTCTCTCTCTCTCTCTCTCTCTCTCTCTCTCTCTCTCTCTCTCTCTCTCACCCACCCCCCTCAAACACCCCATTCTCCCACCCCTTTGTTATTAAACACCTTTCTTCTTCCTTCTCACCTGGTAGATTCCAAGGACCCATGCACCTCACCCGACCACTCTATTTACTTTTTCATTCTTATGCTCTTGCACACATACACACTCACAAACACACACACGCATGCACGCATGCACGCACACACACACACACATACACACACACTCACACACACACTCACACACACACACACACACACACACACACACACACACACACTGCAACCACACCCGACTTCTCCATCTCCTTACATGCTTATGGTCTTGCATCCACCCACCCCCCACTCCACCCGGTACCTCTCGAACTCTAATACTCAAGCTCACTCGAGACTAGTAGTACTCAGTGCGCACAACAGTTTAAGTCACGGGTGGACATGAACACCTGATTTTGCTTGAATATAGTCCCTCAATCTTGAAGTTCATTGCGCACAACAGTTTAAGTCACGGGTGGACATGAACACCTGATTTTGCTTGAATATAGTCCTCATGTAGTGGGTGGGTTGAGTCAGCCAGAATTGAGAGTGTCTTCCCTGAGACAGCCTCCGCGCCAAGTTCGTCAATCTCAGAAAGTGGCTTTCCTACTATCTTGGCTGCACATTTGATGATTCTGTTGATCTGTTTCTTTTTCTTGGCAGTCAGATTTCCAAAGATGCCTGCCAGGCAGTAAGTAATGGTGGACTGTACAATAGACTTGTAGAATAGTTCAAGGATAGTCTTCTCCACTCGGAAGTATTTTAATTTTCTAAGGAAATGGAGTCTTTGATTTGCTTTCTTCTGAACTGTAAAGATGTTTTCTGTCCATTTTAAGTGATTATCAAGTGTAACTCCAAGATACCTATATGATGACACCACTTTGATTCTATCACCCTTGATGGTTAGGGGCGCTGGGGTCGTCAAGTTTTTTCAGAAGTCAATGAACATTTCCTTTGTCTTCTTTGGGTACAATTCCAGGTAGTTTGTGTCACACCAGGAGATGAGGTTTTTTACTTCCTGGATATAGGCCAAGTCATTGTCCTTGTTTATAAGGCCTACTAGTGCCTTGTCATCAGCATACTTAAAAAGTTTATCTCTACTTTCTCGTGTTATAGGCTTGCAGTCTGATGTATAGAGACTAAAAAGTGCCAGTGTTGGTGGAGATGCTTTCTGAAAGGTGGCTTCCAATGCAGACACACTGGGTTCTATTTATGAGAAAACTGCAGATCCACCTGATGACAAAAGGTGTTTACACCCATGGTTCTCATTTTCTCGATCATCTTGTGCGGCTGGAGGGTGTTAAAGGTGCTTGAGAAATCTACAAAGAGAATTGGGACTGGTGCTCGAGGGGAGTCGAGGTGTAGCAGGATGTGATGGAGGAGTGAAAGAACTGCATCTTCAGTGTTCCTGCGTTGACGGTATGCAAACTGATGGGGATCAGCAAACTGGGACGTTTCTTGGAGAAGAAGTCGCAGAACCAGCTCCACGAAAGACTTCATTACGAGCGATGTTAGCGTCATTGGTCGGTAGTCATTCAAGGTGGATGGTCGTTCTTTCTTGGGCACTGGTACGATGACAGACTTTTTCCACATAGATGGAATGGCGGAAGTGTCCAGTGACCTTTGGAAAATGCTGGCAAAGACAGGAGCAAGCTGATCACAACACTCACGTAGGATTCCACCACTGATGCTGTCAGGGTCGCTAGCTTTCCGAGAATTCATTCTTTTGAAGTTCCAGCTAACAGCAGAAGAAGGGATTTCTAGTCTGTGGTCATGGTCTTTCAGCAGCTTGAGATTGTGTTGTATCTAGAGCTTGACTATAGTTGAGAGCATCGGGCTTATGGGAAATCTTGCGAGAGAATTATCTTTCTTGGCAGTGGGGCAGAGTTGGAGTAGGCGGATGTACAACCTTCCTGTGGATATGGAGCTCCATCTGGTAACCTGCCCCCACAAAACAGGCGGATGTACAACCTTCCTGTGGATATGGAGGTCCATCTGTAACCTGCCCCCACAAAACAGGCGGATGTACAACCTTCCTGTGGATATGGAGGTCCATCTGTAACCTGCCCCCACAAAACAGGCGGATGTACAACCTTCCTGTGGATATGGAGGTCCATCTGTAATCTGCCCCCACAAAACAGGCGGATGCACAACCTTCCTGTGGATATGGAGGTCCATCTGTAACCTGCCCCCACAAAACAGGCGGATGCACAACCTTCCTGTGGATATGGAGGTCCATCTGTAACCTGCCCCCACAAAACAGGCGGATGCACAACCTTCCTGTGGATATGGAGGTCCATCTGTAATCTGCCCCCACAAAACAGGCGGATGTACAACCTTCCTGTGGATATGAAGGTCCATCTGTAACCTGCCCCCACAAAACCAGTCCTCACTGAGTTTTGTGGTGTTTGGAGATGTATGTGTACTTGAAATCTGCTGTCTTCTCTTAATAAGTTGATATAAGTATAATCCCTGTGAGATCAAAGTGTAGAAGTTGTGCCCACTTGAAGTTAGGCATAATGCTTTTGGCAATTTGGGATAAAATGGCCACTAAAGTTTTCCTGCACAAAGGCTACGTAGTTGAGAAAAGGAATAAAACATTTGAGTTCATGCATTTAAACATTTTTTAAAGATAAATTATTCAAGAACAATAACATTTTGTGTCCCTGGAATGCAGTGCTGCAAAAATGTCATTAACCCAGATTGACACATACATGCACTCACACGCATGCATGCATGCATGCACACACATATACACACACACATGCATGCACACACACACACATGTACACATACACACATATACACACACACACACATGCACGCTCACACACACACACACATACACACATATACACACACACACATGCACATACATGCATACACGGACACGCGCACACACACACACACACACACAAGCACATTTTTCTGCATTGACTTAAAGGAGTTAGGATACTGGTTTTATGCTGGTGAGGCACATTTCACCTCTGTCCCATTTCAAAATACTGTGTGTTTCAGTTGCTATTGTTGATGTACACTGACCCATAACATTCTATATACTGTGCCCTTGCTGCCATTTCCATACTGCCCCTTGCTGCCATTTCCATACTGCCCCTTGCTGCCATTTCCATACTGCCCCTTGCCATCCAGCAAAGGTGTGAGCTTGCTCTCCAATTTTCCTACTCTAACTCATTGTTATAAAATTAGCAACAGCATGGGAACAGCAGGCAGCTCTACCCCAAAGCTGTCACATGACTGCTAAACTTAGAGCATCGAGTCTGAGGAGGGAAACGTGAGACACCGCAGCTGTGGCTTAGCACACAGCAAGGTTGTAATGGGAGTGGCAGCCTTGGGTGGAGATGGTGTTGTGAGCATGAAATGTTGTAAGATTATCAACTCCTGAAGCAGCACTCTACTCACCTCTTTTCAGATTTGCTGAAGAACTTGGTTGGAGAGGCGAATGCCAGGCAGGGGATGATCAAGATGTTTGAGGTGTTGCAGAATGTGAAGCTCAATAAACACCTTTTCTATGTAAGTCCTATGGATACTTAATTGCTGGTACATGTAGGATCTCAGGTTTCACAGATGTCTGTATGACAGATGCATGTTGAAAGTTTTTATGCATTAGAAGTGCTAATTGAATGTCATTGAAAATTATTATAACTGTTATTACCTATTATCAAGGAATACACATTTTTGTCAAATGTTGAATCTAAGTCTATAGTGGTGATGAAAATTTTCTTGAACATGTAGTAGCGTCCTCATTGGCGTCAAACCAAATCAGGCTACTTTTCATATTCCATCAGTGCTTTTGCATGTAATAACCTGGAATCCCCTTCAATGATGGCTGTTAGCTGATAAGGACACTTCTATAGTATAAATCATCATTTAGATTAAAATCCATACATTAATTTTTCTTCTTCTCTTTCCAAATCGTAATAATCACCTTCCTGAAGAGTTAGAGATGTTAAGTCTTTCCCTTTCACAGACTTTGATCATATCAGCACTTACTAAATGTTGAGTGATTTTTTTCCTGACAAATACAAAAAGATTGTATTTACTTCCATCACCTGAACTGAAACACCTGCCAACCTTTCCCCTTTTAGTGGAATTTGTTTTACCATCTTTGATTTGATTCTGATATTGTGCCCTTGCTGCCTGCTCAGCCTAAAACTGTTGTGCTTTAAAAAATTTTGTTAAAGAAAAAGAGAGTCAAAGTTCTCCTCTACAGAAATGCAAAAAGGCCACTGCCAATAAACTGAGATAAATCCTTGATGCTTTAGAATTAATGCAATGTTGGAAAATCAAGAGAAAGACAATAACNNNCCCTTGCTGCCATTTCCATACTGCCCCTTGCTGCCATTTCCATACTGCCCCTTGCCATCCAGCAAAGGTGTGAGCTTGCTCTCCAATTTTCCTACTCTAACTCATTGTTATAAAATTAGCAACAGCATGGGAACAGCAGGCAGCTCTACCCCAAAGCTGTCACATGACTGCTAAACTTAGAGCATCGAGTCTGAGGAGGGAAACGTGAGACACCGCAGCTGTGGCTTAGCACACAGCAAGGTTGTAATGGGAGTGGCAGCCTTGGGTGGAGATGGTGTTGTGAGCATGAAATGTTGTAAGATTATCAACTCCTGAAGCAGCACTCTACTCACCTCTTTTCAGATTTGCTGAAGAACTTGGTTGGAGAGGCGAATGCCAGGCAGGGGATGATCAAGATGTTTGAGGTGTTGCAGAATGTGAAGCTCAATAAACACCTTTTCTATGTAAGTCCTATGGATACTTAATTGCTGGTACATGTAGGATCTCAGGTTTCACAGATGTCTGTATGACAGATGCATGTTGAAAGTTTTTATGCATTAGAAGTGCTAATTGAATGTCATTGAAAATTATTATAACTGTTATTACCTATTATCAAGGAATACACATTTTTGTCAAATGTTGAATCTAAGTCTATAGTGGTGATGAAAATTTTCTTGAACATGTAGTAGCGTCCTCATTGGCGTCAAACCAAATCAGGCTACTTTTCATATTCCATCAGTGCTTTTGCATGTAATAACCTGGAATCCCCTTCAATGATGGCTGTTAGCTGATAAGGACACTTCTATAGTATAAATCATCATTTAGATTAAAATCCATACATTAATTTTTGACTCACATGCGAAGCAAAAGTGAGTCTGTGTACTCACCCGTGTCGTCCGTCCGGGCGTCCGTGAAAAAACTTTAACGTTGGATTTTTCTCGGAGACTATTAAGTCTATCAACACCCAATTTGGCATGATGGTGTATGATGACAAGGCGTCAAAAAACATACATAGTGACTTGACCTTGCTTCAAGGTCAAGGTCACAGGGGCCGTAAATGTTGTCTAAAAAACAGCCATTTTTCACATTTTCCCAATTTTCTCTGATGTTTTTTAGATTGGATACCTGACCTATATATGGTATATAGGGCAAAGTAATCCCTATCTTTTGATACCAGTTTGATTGACCTTGCTTCAAGGTCAAGGTCACAGGAGCTCTTTAAAGTTGGATTGTATACATATTTTGAAGTGACCTTGACCCTGAACTATGGAAGATAACTCTTCCAATCTTCATAACATTGTAGTACACATGTTATACTTTCATACTAGGTCACCCGTGTCGTCCGTCCGGGCGTCCGGGCATCCGTCCGGGCGTCCGGGCAGACCGGGCGTCCAGGCGTCCTGTAATCCGTAAAAAACTTTAACGTTGGATTTTTCTCGGAGACTATTAAGTCTATCAACACCCAATTTGGCATGATGGTGTAGGATGACAAGGCGTCAAAAAACATACATAGTGACTTGACCTTGCTTCAAGGTCAAGGTCACAGCTCTTTAAAGTTGGATTGTATACATATTTTGAAGTGACCTTGACCCTGAACTATGGAAGATAACTCTTCCAAACTTCATAACATAGTAGTACACATGTTATACTTTCATCATGAGACACATTTGGTCACATATCATCAAGGTCAAGGTCACTTTGACCCTTATGAAATGTGACCAAAATGGGGTAGTGAACCACTAAATGTGACCATATCTCATGGTAGAAAGTGCCAATAAGCATCATTGTGCTTCCTATGTCTTGAATTAACAGCTTTGTGTTGCATGACCTTGGATGACCTTGGGTCAAGGTCACATGTATTTTGGTAGGAAAAATGTGTAAAGCAGTTCTTAGTGTATGATGTCATTGCTAGGCTTAGTTGTTTGAACTTGACCTTGAAGGTCACCTGAAGGTCAAGGTCATGTAAAGGTCAAGTCATGTAAAGGTCAAGGTCAAGTATGTGAGTCGTATGGGCTTTGCCCTTCTTGTTCTTCTCTTTCCAAATCGTAATAATCACCTTCCTGAAGAGTTAGAGATGTTAAGTCTTTCCCTTTCACAGACTTTGATCATATCAGCACTTACTAAATGTTGAGTGATTTTTTTCCTGACAAATACAAAAAGATTGTATTTACTTCCATCACCTGAACTGAAACACCTGCCAACCTTTCCCCTTTTAGTGGAATTTGTTTTACCATCTTTGATTTGATTCTGATATTCTGCTCAGCCTAAAACTGTTGTGCTTTAAAAAATTTTGTTAAAGAAAAAGAGAGTCAAAGTTCTCCTCTACAGAAATGCAAAAAGGCCACTGCCAATAAACTGAGATAAATCCTTGATGCTTTAGAATTAATGCAATGTTGGAAAATCAAGAGAAAGACAATAACAGTGACATAACTTTTATTTTCAAAATTAATGGTAACAGAAAGTAATGAAAGAAAGACAGAAATGAAGGAAGGAAGATTTGAAATAAAAATTGCTAATGTCTGTTTAAAAGCATTAAAGCTGAGTCAAGGTTCGGAGGTGTGATGGATTCTGCTCTGATCTCTCATATTCCACTTGCAGACACTCAAACATTCCTCTTGCACTGGTTGGGGGCTTGGCAGGGTTACTGAAAGCAGCGCCTTACTTTCTCTATTGCAGACCTTGCTGGAGGTGGTCATAGTGGAGCTGATGCCGGAGCTGCAGAAAGTCAAGGCCTAACTGACATTGTAGCAGGCTTCCACAATTGCAGAATTTTTCTCAGTGGCCCTTGGGCTGCCTGCCATGTCTTTAGCTTGACATCTGTCTGCTAATATCTGGGACCCGTATGTGTTCTAAGTGTGCTATGTAAATCCCGTGCAGTCTACGCAAAGACTCTGGTAATGTGCAATATTCATTGAATGTTGGTGTGCAGGAAACATCCTAGTGGTGTTGCAATGGTACGTTCTTTGTTTTGAGTTATCTCTTGGTCAATACATGTATGAGTGAATGAAGTGTTGTGAGACAGGTCATGCCTAACTGTTTATATTCTTTTTCATGAATGTGCTAAATAATGGAATCATGCATATTGTTTTGCTCATATTAGAAACCTTTTGCATCTTTATTTGTTTGAACAGAGATAAATATCTTGTTGAGAACCCTAGTTTGTACTGAGGACATATAAATGTGATATCAGGGTTTGGTCATCTCATCAACATGCAAGAAAGCTAATTGGAGCAGGTCAGAATGGGTCCAATGTACTACAGGCAAACGTGTGTATTGATCTGATTCATTCTAATAAAGCCAAGAACAACTGTATCGTTTGTTGATATCTGCAGTTTGTGTTTCAGGTATTAGAAGAAAAATAATTGTGGCCCCCCCAAAATAGGGTTGATAAGTAGGCCAGATTTTTTGACTCACATGCGAAGCAAAAGTGAGTCTATGTACTCACCCGTGTCGTCCGTCCGGGCGTCCGTGAAAAACTTTAACGTTGGATTTTTCTTGGAGACTATTAAGTCTATCAACACCCAATTTGGCATGATGGTGTATGATGACAAGGCGTCGAAAACATACATGGTGACTTGACCTTGCTTCAAGGTCAAGGTCGCAGGGGCCATAAATGTTGTATAAAAAACAGTCATTTTTCACATTTTCTCTGAAGTTTTTAAGATTGGATACCTGACCAGGGCTATATATATATACTAGCCGCTTCGCGGCCAGGCAATGCGCAAAGTGTCAAAGCCACATACAAAGCCAAATTCGTCAGCCGCCATTTAGTTTTTCTAATTACGTAACCATAACCAAAAATGTGTTCACAGATCTTCATCATTTGACTTTACCTACACATACACCAAATTTCAGTCAAATCGGAGCACTTTGAGTTTTCGGCGGCCGTCTTGTTTGTGCCCACTTCCGGTTACCATGGCGACACCTTTTTTTTACACCACCATGATCTGACCCCGGTCCACATCTAACTAACTCCATTCCAAGTTTTAAGTCGATGGGAACTCCTGTGTCTCAGGCGGCTTCGCCGCCTTCGACACAGTCGTCCATTGTTTCCTCAGCCGCCATTTTGTTTTTCTCGTGACGTAACCATGACAACCAAAAAATTTGTTCACAGATCTTCATCATCTGACTTTACCTACCCGCACACCAAATTTCGGTCAAATCGGAGCACTTTGAGTTTTTGGCGGCCATCTTGTTTGTGCCCACTTCCGGTTACCATAGCAACAACATTTTTTTAACCCCATGTTGACCTGACCCCGGTCCACACCTAACCCCATTCCAAGTTTCAAGTCGACGGGAACTCCTGTGTCTCAGGCGGCTTCGCCGCCTTCGACACAGTCGTCCATTGTTTCCTCAGCCGCCATTTTGTTTTTCTCGTGACGTAACCATGACAACCAAAAAATTTGTTCACAGATCTTCATCATCTGACTTTACCTACCCGCACACCAAATTTCGGTCAAATCGGAGCACTTTGAGTTTTCGGCGGCCATCTTGTTTGTGCCCACTTCCGGTTACCATGGCAACGCCATTTTTGTTTAACCCCACCATGAACTGACCCTGGCCCACATCTAACTAATCCCATTCAAAGTTTCAAGTCGACGGGAACTCCTGTGTCTCAGGCGGCTTCGCCGCCTTCGACACAGTCGTCCATTGTTTCCTCAGCCGCCATTTTGTTTTTCTCGTGACGTAACCATGGTAACCAAATTTTTTTTCACAGATCTTCATCATCTGACTTTACCAACCCACACACCAAATTTCGGTCAAATCGGAGCACTTTGAGTTTTCGGCGGCCATCTTGTTTGTGCCCACTTCCGGTTACCATGGCAACACCATTTTTTTAACCCCATGTTGACCTGACCCCGGTCCACACCTAACCCCATACCAAGTTTTAAGTCGATCGGAATAAAACTGTGGAAACGTATAAGTGTCACACACACACACACACACACACACACACACACACACACACACACACACACACACAGCGAAAATATATATACAGATATGGGCAAAGTAAGCCCTATCTTTTGATACCAGTTTGGTTGACCTTGCTTCAAGGTCAAGGTCACAGGAGCTCTTCAAAGTTGGATTGTATACATATTTTGAAGTGACCTTGACCCTGAACTATGGAAGATAACTGTTTCAAACTTAATAATTATCTGGGGCACATGTTATACTTTCATCATGAGACACATTTGGTCACATATCATCAAGGTCAAGGTCACTTTGACCCTTATGAAATGTGACCAAAATGGGGTAGTGAACCACTAAAAGTGACCATATCTCATGGTAGAAAGTGCCAATAAGCACCATTGTGCTTCCTATGTCTTGAATTAACAGCTTTGTGTTGCATGACCTTGGATGACCTTGACCTTGGGTCAAGGCCACATGTATTTTGGTAGGAAAAATGTGTAAAGCATTTCTTAGTTTAGTGTATGATGTCATTGGTAGGTTTAGTTGTTTGACCTTGACCTTGAGGGTCACCTGAAGGTCAAAGTCATGTAAAGGTCAAGGTCACGCATGTGAGTAGTATGGGCTTTGCCAGATTTTTTCTTCTCTTTTTTTGTTTTATTGTAAGATGCCAGATTGAGACTGCTCACAGTTATGCTTGTGTATGTGTGTGTTTTAAGAAATATCATGTATACAGTAGATTTATCAGAACATAAATCAAAATGCTTTTTTGAACTTTAATAGAGCTCCTTGGGAAATGGGAAAGCATGCAGTTTGCGGTTTACATTGAATTTTCTTTTCTTTTTCCACACAATTGAAAAAAAAGTTTAGGGTCAGAGGGAAAAGGTAAGGTCAGTTGGGTTACCATAACCACAACCATTTTTAGGGGAGTGCCTTAAGTCCTTGTTGGAATTTTTGTTGTTGGGGAGCTAATATTACATTTTACTACAATCGTTCACCACAACACACACATGCAAGTTGTTGAATTTGAGGACTCGCCGGCTACACTGAATGATTACTGTAAGAGTAAACTTAACTTCATCATAATACATGCACAGATTGTGTTTGCAAAATTGTTTCTAGCTGTTGAGTGAGCTCTGCAGTTAGAGGGGTTTCTACCTGAAACAAATTTCTTGGTGAAATGGAGTAAATGCCTTTGGGGAAGATGTACATGCCCACTGCCATTACAAGTCTTTGTCTTGCAAGTTGCATGAAGACACTGTTCACAGAACATGGAAAAGACCATTCAACTGCAGCACTAAAACTTTGAGTAAACACGGTTAAGCAACTGTGACTGTTGCAATCGTTTAGATAACTTATGATTAATCCTGTGTAAAGGGTTTGAAAGACTTAGATATGCCTTGAGTTGAGGTCATGTCTAACTTGCACCCATCACATCATTATGTCTAACTTGCACCCATCACATCATCATGTCTAACTTGCACCCATCACATCATTATGTCACATACTCTTGAGTAGGGGATGGGATGGATGGATATAATGTGTTTTACGGCCTATCAGCCTTTGTAGGCACAATTAAGCACAATAATCACTAGAACAGTTTAAATGCAAATCAAGTCACCGTGTCCCTAGTTATTCACTTCTTACAAATTGCATAGGGAGACATGGTGGGTCATTTCTTACCCAGATTCCACAGGGGGAACAAATGATGGGGAAGTAATGTTACAGTTCAGATAAAGGTAAAGGTATTCATTTCGTATAGCATCTTATCACCTATTTCTGGGGGTCAAACACTTTACCCTTGTAATAGAACCACTTGATAAATTCTGTGCAGGCACCTGACAACAATCAGTGACAGGTGTACCTCTATAGGATGCCCACAGCCAGGTACCAGCCCCATCTCCACTCCCTATGGCATCTTCCAGTCTGATTCTGGCTGAAAGCTACATACAGAGGTTTATTCCACTGCCATCACTGCCTCACTGGCACCTGTTTTACTCCTGAGTGGGAAGAGGCAATGGGAGTTAAAGGAAAAGTGCTGTTAGGGGTGTTTTCCATACAGTATTTGAGGATGATTTTGGGAATACAACAGCATACATAAAAATATGGACTACTAAAAAAGAAGTGGTATAATAAACACTTTCCGATCAATTGACTCCATGGTGCTTGCACACTACATGTACATGCTATTTTGAATGCACTATGTGCCACTATGAACCAAGTACATCACACTAGTAAGTATTACGTCACAAAATCCAAGTCATGTGACTCTCCTCGTTCAGTGCTCAAAGCAAGCTCACATATTGGCTACAAACACAAAGGTTTACTTTTCTTTTTAATAAGAGAAAGTATTTCAAACAAGATATATTCAAAATATATATTCATTGCTGTTTTGCTTCTGTAAAGATTAAGCACTTTTCCTTCAATCATCTTGCTTGATGATGCAACACCTTGATCCATGCTGCTCCCAATCCCCCTGCAGCAAGCTGCTCCCAATCCCCCTGCAGCAAGCTGCTTCCAATACCCCTGCAGCATGCTGCTTCCACGCCCCTGCAGCATGCTGCTTCTGACGTCCCTGCAGGAAGCTGCTTCCTACCCCTCTGCAGCAAGCTGCTTCCGACCCCCCTGCAGCAAGCTGCTTCCAACGCCCCTGCAGCATGCTGCTTCCAACGCCCCTGTAGCAAGCTGCTTCCGACCCCCTTGCAGCAAGCTGCTTCCAACGCCCCTGCAGCAAGCTGCTTCCGACCACCTTGCAGCAAGCTGCTTCCGACGTCCTTGCAGGAAGCTGCTTCCGACCCCCATGCAGCAAGATGCTTCCAACGCCCCTGCAGCAAGCTGCTTCCGACCCCCCTACAGCAAGCTGCTTCCCACCCCCCTACAGCAAGCTGCTTCCTATGCCCCCGCAGCAAGCTGCTTCCAATGCACCTGCAGCATGCTGCTTCCAATGCCCCTGCAGCAAGCTGCTTCCAACCCCCCTGCAGCAAGCTGCTTCCAACTCCCCTGCAGCAAGCTGCTTCCAACCACCCTACAGCATGCTGCTTCCAACGCCCCTACAGCATGCTGCTTCCAACCACCCTACAGCATGCTGCTTCCAACCACCCTACAGCATGCTGCTTCCAACGCCCCTACAGCATGCTGCTTCCAACCACCCTACAGCATGCTGCTTCCAACCACCCTACAGCAAGCTGCGCAGCTTCCAATGTCCTTGCAGCAAGCTGCTTCCGACCCCCTTGCAGCAAGCTGCTTCCGACCCCCTTGCAGCAAGCTGCTTCCAACGCCCCTACAGCATGCTGCTTCCAATGTCCTTGCAGCAAGCTGCTTCCGACCCCCTTGCAGCAAGCTGCTTCCGACCCCCTTGCAGCAAGCTGCTTCCAACCACCCTGCAGCAAGCTGCTTCCGACCCCCCTGCAGCAAGCTGCTTCCGACCCCCCTGCAGCGAGTGCCTTTGTCACAAGCAGGTATAAGATGATTAATCTTCAGGTTTTGGATCGTTTTCTGTCTAGGGGTAAACTGCACCTACCTACTTGGAACCTTCCATTCCCATTCAAACAATGATGAAATACGTCTGTAAATGAGAGATGGGAATACAGAAATCAAAATTCAAAGGTCTTTAATCATGGATAAGTCAAATATTTAAGAGTGAAATTGCTGATACAATAATCAATGAATTAAATCTAAGCATGATAAGCAAAATAAATCATTCCCCAAAAATATAATCAAACTAAGCGGTCTGCCAAACCAATATATATGATACTTAACTGAGCTTCGACGTTTTCAGCCAATCAGAGGCGAGTGTGCCCGCGCGGGCACGAGAGCGGAGCACAACTGGAGAGAGGGGGAGAGGGGGTTTTGGATATCCATTGAGGAATTCACTTTCACAACCGATGAAAATGAAATGCCCTGCATGGGAGCAGGCAGGCGGTATTCTTTTCCAAGTAGAGGAAACGGGGTCCTGAGACTTGAACTTGGGCTGGCTGTGGTGAAGAGTTCAGGGGATGACCGTAGATGAAGACGCGTAGCTCGGTCCTCCGTGTAGATCATTAGCAGACGATACCGCTATGTTTGTCGTGACAGGCGGCGGGACGGCCGTGAGCATATGGGGAAGGTCGGCGCAATGACGGAGGCAGTCTCCGCTCTACAGCAGGGCTTTTCTCGAACATTGGAGAAATTCTGAAGTCATTTGCCGAGGGCAGGGTGACGGTGGCGCATTTTCTGTAGGGGGAAAAACTTTCAGAGGAGAAACTTGTAATACTTGAGGCTGAGGCTTTTCTCCAGGCGAGAGCGAGTGCAGAATTCCATTCAGCACACTGGCGATACGGAGTCACACGTGGAAAACGGCCGGGCATTGCTCTGCAGCCAAAACCTCATCATTTTTCACAGTTCGCACTGCAGGCGATCATTCGAACAGGGCGCCCTCTACCATCATGGTCTGTTCCTGTGAAAAAAACTAGAACGGGCACCCCGTATCTCTATACAACACGGGTTTAAATATGACAGCCAAAATCTTCTCGCTGTTTTCGTCCAATCACATCATTAGAGATGGTCTTGAGTCTCGTTTTCCTCCAACTGACCAATCACTTGTCCGTCTAACCAGTCATTTCTCATTGATCAGTTAATCGAGCCACCTCATTTGTCCGCCTTCTGAAAAGTTCACTGGGGATTGGTTAATGGTTAAACACAAACCGAGATGTGCTCGATCTCAGATTAAACGTTCTACTAAGTCCATCTCACTGTAGGAAGGAAAACAAGGTTCACTATCCGGTTTCCCTTCTAAGTTTCCACACACATAACACACTTCCTGCAATTAATATTGGTTTGGCAGAAATATCTAAGCTACACAATGGTTTGGCAGACGATACCCATCCCACTGCATAAAACAACAGCAACCAACACCAAAGGGGAAATATGCGTTTCGTAACACTGCTCTTCCGACCCCCCTGCAGCAGGCTGCTTCCAATGCCCCCGCAGCAAGCTGCTTCCAATGCCCCCGCAGCAAGCTGCTTCCAATGCCCCCGCAGCAAGCTGCTTCCAATGCCCCCGCAGCAAGCTGCTTCCATCCTCCCTGCAGCAAGCTGCTTCCGACCCCCCTGCAGCAAGCTGCTTCCAATGCCCCCGCAGCAAGCTGCTTCCAATGCCCCCGCAGCAAGCTGCTTCCATCCTCCCTGCAGCAAGCTGCTTCCGACCCCCTGCAGCAAGCTGCTTCCAATGCCCCCGCAGCAAGCTGCTTCCAATGCCCCCGCAGCAAGCTGCTTCCAATGCCCCCGCAGCAAGCTGCTTCCAATGCCCCTGCAGCAAGCTGCTTCCAATGCCCCTGCAGCAAGCTGCTTCCAATGCCCCCGCAGCATGCTGCTTCCAATGCCCCCGCAGCAAGCTGCTTCCATCCTCCCTGCAGCAAGCTGCTTCCAATGCCCCCGCAGCAAGCTGCTTCCAATGCCCCCGCAGCAAGCTGCTTCCAATGCCCCCGCAGCAAGCTGCTTCCAATGCCCCCGCAGCAAGCTGCTTCCAATGCCCCCGCAGCAAGCTGCTTCCAATGCCCCCGCAGCAAGCTGCTTCCAATGCCCCTGCAGCAAGCTGCTTCCAATGCCCCCGCAGCAAGCTGCTTCCAATGCCCCCGCAGCAAGCTGCTTCCAACCCCCCTGCAGCAAGCTGCTTCCAATGCCCCTGCAGCAAGCTGCTTCCAATGCCCCTGCAGCAAGCTTCTTCTGATGCGTCTGCAGTATGCTGCTTCCAATGTCCCTGCAGCATGCTGCTTCCAATGCCCCTGCAGCAAGCTGCTTCCAATGCCCCCGCAGCAAGCTGCTTCCAATGCCCCCGCAGCAAGCTGCTTCCATCCTCCCTGCAGCAAGCTGCTTCCAATGCCCCTGCAGCAAGCTGCTTCCGACCCCCCTGCAGCAAGCTGCTTCCGACCCCCCTGCAGCAAGCTGCTTCCGACCCCCCTGCAGCAAGCTGCTTCCAATGCCCCTGCAGCAAGCTGCTTCCAACGCCCCTGCAGCAAGCTGCTTCCAACGCCCCTGCAGCAAGCTGCTTCCGACCCCCTGCAGCAAGCTGCTTCCGACCCCCCTGCAGCAAGCTGCTTCCGACCCCCCTGCAGCAAGCTGCTTCCAACGCCCCTGCAGCAAGCTGCTAGTGACAGTGGGCAGGCACTTTAACAACTGGATTAGAGACTTGACAACACACTTCTTCATTACTGTGTTCATTTTGTTAGGATGGTGTATGTATGCATTTCTCACAGGTTGAGCTTACTTGAAAATTTGTTGTGTCACACAAACAGTACTTCAATGGGTAATCAAGTCCTTTCCTCCGTGTGTGACTTGCTGACTTCACTCCAAGTAACTATCATGGTTCATGCGATTTCTGCATTTAACCGACAAAAGGGTTAACCCTTACCCTGGTATCATAGATGGGACTGTTTGGTCTGTCAGCACTACATTTCAAGGATAAGACACCGACCCTTTTCTTTTGCACAAGCCCTCTAACACTCCCACACACTATAGGAAAATCTATACCAAAAGTACTCAAAACTGAGCAAAGAACAAATCCATGTCATTGTTTTAAGAAAATGTTGATGCTAAATGTTTTTGTCATTTTTGCGATGCTCATTTCATGCATGACCTTCCCTCCTCATCACTTGCAGCATATAACATGATTAGCAGGGTAGGGGTTAAAACATGAGAAGTAAGCATCTAGGAATGGAAATTTGCAATTAAAAATGGAGCACCTAAATGATTACAATGCAAATGACATGGATTTGCTCAAGCTGGGCCACTATCATGTCAACTTCTCATCTTGTGTCCATTTAGCATGAGGTTTTGTCCATCTGCACTTTACATGCTTTCAAGTTCCCATGCAAAAAGGGTGGCTCAGGAGAACAGCTCATGTAGAGACAAGGCAAACAGCAGCAGGCAAACATTTGGTTCAGGGGTCAGACAGGGAGGTATCTGTTTCTTTGCCCCTTTGAGATGGCTGATTCAGCTTGAATGAATTTTGAAGCAGTGTCTAAATGAAAAAGTATTTTGAAAGCCAAGCTTTGTTGCTTGTTTATAAGCGTGTGTGTGTGTGTGTGTGTGTGTGTGTGTGTGTGTGTGTGTGTGTGTGTGTGTGTGTGTGCGTGCGCAGGTGTGAAAGAATGAGGAGAAATAATTTGTTTTCCTGCATTGTTGAGATTTTAAGCAATTCTAAACACACTTTTTCTTGCGAGGTGGAATGGTGCTCACTTCTCATGTTTTACACCGTACCCATGTGCAAAACAATACTTGCCCAACTAATCAATATATAGTCCCTTAACTCCTAGGTACCAACTCCCACTGAACACTTA
>JAWQFJ010002678.1:13913-23913 GCA_034096865.1 Theodoxus fluviatilis | reverse complement strand
ACACACAGACAGACACACAGACAGACAAACAGACAGACACATAGACAGACAGACAGACGGACAGACCGACGGACAGACAAAGAGACAGACAGACAGACAGACAGACAAACAGACAGACACACAGACACACACGCAGACAGACACACGCAGACAGACACAGACAGACAGACAGACAGACAGACAGACAGACAGACAGACAGACAGACAGACAGACACAGACAGACAGACAGACACACAGACAGACAGACAGATACACAGACAGACAGACAGACACACAGACAGACAGACACACAGACAGAAAGAGAGACAAGCACACAGACAGGCACACAGACAGACAGACACACAGACAGACACACACACACACACACACACACACACACATACACATAGACATACAAACAGTCCTAAAAGCTTACTGTGTATTCATTCAGATTGAGAGCATCGCTTGTTAGGAGTCCTCTGATGAGGGTGATCTCTCCTGAGGTAGTGTTCAGGGAGAACATCTTGTCTGAGGGGAAGATGCCGTCAGTCATGTAGATGATCTGACCCTGGAAAAAAGTGCATGGCGTAAATATCGAGTCTGCAGTCATTAAGTTCATCTGGCTGTTGGACAGAAAAACACTAACTACATCAACCAGCACAGAAACATTAGTTTAATAGAAGAAGTGAGAATGGGTAACACTAGCATGCACACGCTGACATTATTACGGAAAGACAGCGAAAATACCAAATATAACAAACGCTCTGCCGCCTCACAAGAATATAATCTCAGTATTGCTAAGATATTCTGGCTTCCTCTGCCTAATTTAGATTTCAAGACCAAGATCACATGATATCTCACTACCATATACGGTATGCAGTTAAGGTTGCCAAAACAAGTTTTTGCATGCACACTTCCTCACACACAATATGCAAAGCCCAAGCGGTATTGGAGAAAAGCGTAGTTTTGAGGTTTTGGCTTAGGGCAACCAGATGTCCCTAAGGCTGTCATACTGACCAAAAGTCACAGCATAGAGCTGTGATAATCACCCAGGAACACAATGCAGATATTCCTTTCCCACGCCAACACTTTCAGATAAACAGTTTAAAGGTCTAGTTTTTTACTCCTCCCCCCCAACCCCCCAACCCCCACCCCCCAAAAAAGGGCCAGACTGCTAGTCAATGAAGTGGTCAAGATGGACAATTCATGTTTCTGTGCATACGAGTAATTATTGATTACAATTATTTGCACACATAGACTCCAAAACCAATCAGTTGTGGATAATTGTCACCTTTAATATTTTGGTAGCCCACATCTAAGCATTCAACAAAACATAAAAGGTATAATGAAACACACACGCACGCACACACACACACACACACACACACACACACACACACACACACACACACACACACACACACAGACACTTTTACACACACACACACACACTTTTACACACACACACACACACACTTTTACACACACACACACACACTATTTACACACACACACACACACACACACACACACACACACACACACACACACGCACGCACACACACACACACACACACACACATGCACTTTTACACACACACACACACACTTTTACACACACACACACACACACACACACACACACTTTTACACACACACACACACACACACACACACACACACTCATTTTACTGGATGAGAAAGAGCACACTTCTAAAAAGTAGAATCATTGAGCTACCAAAGGTAAATCAATCAGTGACTGCTGTATCCACAAGCACATAGAGCCCCACCTGTCGGTCCCCATCAGTGGCTGTGATTGTGATGACCCTGCTGCTGATGCTGTAGGTCTCTGGGATTACAGTTCTGTAGGGGTTCATGGAGAACCGTGGGTACTCATCCAGATCCACGAGGATGCTCACTTGGACATTGGCCACCTTGGCACTTGATGCACGCTGGTCTGAAGCCTGCACGGTCATCTGTTTTGCAAAGATGAATATTTAAACTTTCTTAGGTCTCCAGCAGTGAGAGAAAATGGGAGAGCCAACTCATGGTGCTATGTAACGTCTATCGTTAGTGATAAAACAGGCTAACACAGCTCTAACTACAAATACTGATGTATTCATTGGTTCATCAAATCAACTACAATTGAGAGCATGCCTCCGTGGTTCCCTCACCCAGGTGCTCGGCAAGAAAGCAAAACTTCCCATTTAGCAGCCAGCTGATTTAGCTACTCTATGCTTTCTAAATCATGAAGCCAACCTTGACTTTATTCAGAAACGGCTGACAGTTCAACTGCCATCATTAACACATATCCTTGCTGCTGCATCCAGCCTTTTAGGGATGATGTCAAAGGCTTCTAGAATAAGTTTGCATTTCAGCAGTACATGGCTGACATTGGGGAAATGTTATGATGCTATTAATAAAATCCCTCAGGTCAAGGATTCCTGCATGAGAACATTAATTGCAGTTGCATAACTGCTGAGCCTTTCATTTATGACTATTCAGAAGTTAAGTGGTCCTACACCTGAAACTCTATGCATTTTCAGGGACATCAGTGGCTTGAGGCAAAAGAGTTTTTCACTACAGACATATCTCACATAACTTTAAAGGCAAATAATCAGAAATCATTTAAAATTTGATTACATGATAAAGTTGACCTTTTTTCGTGTCATTTGTACTATAAAATTCCACATTGAAAATATTTCCCTTTGGTTGATACAAACCAGCACCCTGAAAATGGTACACAATGTGCTGTACAAGGTCCTTCTTCACGATGATGATGATGATGATGATGATGGTGATGATGATGATGATGATGATGATGATGATGATGATGATAATAATGATGATGATGACGACGACGAAGTCGACGATGATCATGATGATGACGACGACGACGACGATGACGATGACGATGATGACGAAGACGACGACGAAGATGAAGAAGACAAAACTGAGGAGGAGGAGGAGGAGGAGGAGGAGGAGGAGGAGGAGGAGGCGGAGGCGGAGGAGGAGGAGGAGGAGGAGGAGGAGGAGGAGGAGGAGGAGGAGGGAGAGGAGGGGGAGGGAGAAGAGGGGGAGGAGCGGGGGGAGGAGGAGAAGCAGGAGGAAAAGGAGGAACAGGATGAGGATGAGGAGCAGGAGGGGGTGGGAGAGGGGGAGAGGGGGGAACAGGAGAAGGAAGAGAAGGAGGAGGAGGAGGAGGAAAAGGAGGAGAAGAAGGAGCAGGAGGAGGAGGAAGAGGAGCAGGAGCAGGAGGAGAGCAGGAAGAGGAGGAGCAAGAAGAGGAGGAGGAGCAGGAAGAGGAGGAGCGGGAAGAAGAGGAGGAGGAGGAGGAGGAGGAGGAGGAGGAGGAGGAGGAGGAGGAAGAGGAGGAGGAGCAGGAGGAGGAGGAAGAGGAGCAGGAGCAGGAGGAGAGCAGGAAGAGGAGGATGAGGAGCATGAGGAGGAGGAGGAGGAGCAGGAGGAGGAGCAGGATCAGGAGGAGGAGGAGCAGGAGGAGGAGAAGCAGGAGGAGCAGGAGCAGGAGGAGGATGAGCAGGAGGAGGAGGAGCAGGGGGAGGAGGAGCAGGAGGAGGAGGAGGAGGAGGAGGAAGAAGAACATTTCGCATACATGTTGCCTCTACATGCTCCAGAAACAGTACTCAGCACATCTGGAAAAATGTACTCGAGGAGCTCGTATCTGAGGAAAAATCCTGACCACACATTTCATGAATAGGAATGCACATAACACTGAATGAGTTTAAAGGCTGAGCTCTCACATCAAAGCGGACGACTTGAGTGTTCTCCAGGTTCTGGCTAAGGTAGATGACTCCAGTCTGGGGGTGGATGAAAAACCTGCTGCTGATTCCCTGGTCAGTGGAAACGATAGAGTATCGAACTGAATCCTGAAATGAAAAAAACACCTCCATAAATTTCCTCACCACTGACATGAAGGAGCAATCAGTCATATTCTAAACATAAAATCTGCTGTCACTTCACAAATTAAGAAAAGGCTCACAATAGCGGTACATATATATGTTGAACAGAACATTGTATGCAAGAAAGATGTTTCAAAATACTGCAGTAGATATATGCGTTATTTTTTATATCAACTGAGGGTGAGCATCCTAAAGAAATGCTACGTTGCATGCTGCTTTCTGCAAGTTTGTCCCCCTTCCACGATGCAATACTACACAAAGGAAGCACGTCCCACAGCAAGGCATCGTCTTCTCCAGTTTTAGACCCTTACCCCGTCGAGGTCCACAGCAGTGGTGTTGATGACAGAAGATCCCACTCTGTGGTATTCGGAAATGGTGGTTTGGTAGGGGCTCTCCAGAAACACGGGGCCATTGAGATTCCGAGTGACAAAGATGGTGACATCTGCTGTGGTTTTTCTGGGCACATCCAGGCTGTCATAAGCCACCACTTTGAACTGGAAAATAAGAGCCACGTATTAGAGTATAACGTGGGAGGGAAAGGACGAGAGAGAGAGAGAGAGAGAGAGAGAGAGAGAGAGAGAGAGAGAGAGAGAGGAAGGGGAGGGAAAGGATGACAGGAAGAAAGAGGATGACAGGGAGGGAGCGGATAATAGGGAGGGAGAGGGTGAGAGTGAGGGGGAGGGGGATGGTGAGATTGAGGGTGAGGGTGAGAGCGAGGGTGAGGGTGAGGGTGAGGGTGAGAGAGAGGGAGGGAGATGGTTTAAAGGAGGGAGAGATTGAGAGGGAGGGAGAGACTGAGAGAGAGGGTGAGGGTGAGAGGGAGGGAATGAGGGGGAAGGGAGAGAATGAGAGGGAGGATAAGGGTGAGAGGGAGAGTGAGAATGACAGGGAGGGTGAGGATGACAGGGTGAGAGGGAGAGAGAGGATGACAATCAGAGAAAAGATGACGGGGGGTGGGTGGGGGGTAGAGTGGTGGAGTGGGAGAGGATGAGAGGGAAGGAGAGGGTGAGGGTGAGGGAGAGGATAATAAAAGGAAGGGAGTGGATGACAGGGTGAGGGCTGATGACAGGGAGGGAGAGGACGACAGAGAGGGAGAGGATGACAGGGGGGAAGAGGGTGAGAGGGAGGGAAAGAATTAGAGGGAGGGAGAGGATGGGAGGTAGGGAGAGGATGAGAGGGTGGGATGGGGGTGGGGGTGGGGAAGGAGATGATGTCAGGGAGGGAGAGGATGACAGGGATGGAAAAGGTGATAGGGGGGAAGAGGGTGAGAGGGAGGGAGAGGGAAAGAGAGGGTGAGAGGGAGGGAGAGGATAGCAGGGAGGGAGAGGATGACAGGGAGTGAGAGGATGACAGGGAGGGGAAGGATAAAAAGAATGGAGAAGATGAGAGAGAGAGAGAGAGAGAGAGAGAGAGAGAGAGAGAGAGAGAGAGAGAGAGAGAGAGAGAGAGAGAGAGAGAATGAGAGGGTGGGTGTGGAAGGACGAAAGAGTGGGGGTGTGGATGTGAAGGTGGGGAGAAGGCAAATGGTAATTATAAGGATAATTGAATAGATGGAATGAAGGAAAGTGCATGCATATGGGGACACATTAATACACACACCAGCCTGAAAGGGACTGTTTGCATATCATTCCAAATATCAGTACAGCACTAATATGCGTACATGCAAAATGCACCATGAGCTTGTGTGTCTATGGATTCCTTTCAAAGTTGGAAACAAATGCTCCCAGTGTACTGCTGTTGGTATTAAAAAATAGCAAGCTCTTTTTCGAACCTAACACATGCTTCTTTTAAGAAGTGCATGTTTAGCAAGTAGACTTAGAGATGGAACAATCACGACAGTTCAGTCATTAATGTAAAAACCAATTTCTGTAACAAAACGCATGCCAATTGCTCCATACGAGGCCTGAATCATTTGGAAAACAGAAATATCACAGACAAAAGACTGAAGTGAGTTCCTTGCATGATTTTCTATAAGACACTTTGAGAAGTCGAAAACCTATTCAGCCACCACACAAGATGGTCATGCCATGCTGACCCCCTCTGCCAACTCCTTACATAAATAGTTTGAACATACAGAATGTGACACAGAAAAAACACTACAACAAGCAACAGACACACGCACACAAGAGGTATGGGTGTGCATGCATGCAAACACATGTGCATAACACACACACACACACACAGACGTGTGTACAAATACACGCATATGTACGCATGTGCACGAACACATACATGTATATGGAGACACATACACACAGAGCATGGAAATGTGTAGATTTGATGCTTTGACCATACAGAATGAAACAGAAAAAAGCACAACAAGTGACATACACACATACACAAGATCTAAGAGCATGCACACACACGGGCGCGCAAGCATGCATGCACGCACACTCACACACACGCACGCATGCACGCACACACACACAAACTCACACACACACACATACACACACACCAGTACACACACACACACACACACCAGTACACACACACACACACACACACACTCACACACCACTACACACACAGATACACACACACATAGATACACACACACACACACACATACTGACTTGTGTACGAATGCATGCATATATATATATAATTGTGATGATCTGATTCAGACATCAGTGATGCACAAGATTAGGCTACACCCCACACTCTAAATGCACAATCTGTGGCAAGGAGGGCAGATGATAGAAGTGTCCAAATCAATGGAAGTTAAAGCATGCCATTGGAATATGTGTCTTTTGTTGTTGTGGGCAAGCAAACATTGTAGAGGGAATCACATGGATGCTTGCACGCATACACACACACACACACACATACACACACACATGCACGCATGCACACACACACATGCATGCATGCACATGCACACGCACACGCATCTTCATGGACGCATGCACATGCACATGCGCGCACAAACGCACACACACACACACAATACCAAGCAGGTGCTTAATTTGATGCAGTTTCATATACATGGAATAATGTATATATACATGTGCACGTAAACACAGTAACATTCAGATTCAGATCACTTACTGTATAAGAGGGAGCCATGTCATTCTGAACACTGCTTGCCAGGGAAATGACACCAGTGGTCCTGTTCAGTGTAAAGAATCCTGTGCTTGCCTGGAGGTCGTACACGATCTGACCCTAGAGAAAAGAAAGAAAGAGGGGAAAATTCAAATAATCAGATACGGCTACTACAATACCTCCTAATAGTAAACACACCTCATGCTGAAATATAACCTCATAAACATCTGGCTTGTTGTTCCTATATGTGCCAGTTTTATATTCCGTTACAAAAACAACAGCAAAATGCCACCTTGCAGTTACTTTAATATCTTCCCCAGTTCATTGTCTTTATCCAAGTGCTAACATGGCAAGGACTGCGGGAATCCGGTCCAGTTTTGTCTTAAAAGGTTAAACAAAGAAACAAACAGGGTGGATGGAAGGATGGGTACCACATGTGGTAGATGCTGCTATAGATGCTCTCCTCGTCATCTGAAACCTTTGGTCATAAAGCTTATGGGGTTTCACTTCAGTAACTTGACCAAAAGTGTCCCCAACCTGCATAATGCGCAACCAGGGGCCACTTTCTAGTGAAGAATCCTCTTACTTATGGTAGGATGGATGGCAGACGCCCTGTTTCCTATGACTAGAGTGCTGCTTCCTTAGCAATATTCCGCAAATAGTTGGACAGTGACTTGACACTCCTTGAATGCTGGCTGAGTTTTTATGACCTCTTAGCCTATGTAGGCCCTCCCAGGCCATGAACAACCTAACTCAGTGGTCTCTACTGAAGTGAGAGCAAGCAAAGCTCCATACTCATAGTCATCTATAGGAAAGTGCAGAGGGTCTGATCTTGACCCCCAGCCCACCAGGGGCAAAGAAAACAGAGGTAAACCACGCCACATTACTACTTTAACACAGCATTTGCCTTCAGCACAAAACCAATATCACATAAGTAAACTGTCATGTTCATTACTACCCCAGGATGGGAGAGGCTGTATGTTGCGCGTCACCATCTATTTGTTGTGCGTGACGTAGGGCCCAGACCACAACACATATCCTGGGGTAGTGATTGCTGCTGCAGTTCGCTGCACATGCACGCACATGGCCTCTCCTATCGAATTGCTCCTTCAGGAACACTTTCACGTGGTCCCCCTGTTGCTCACAAAACTTCCTACAGGTGCGACCGAGCACTCGGCGGTATAACCGGGAATAGGTCAGACTGGGCTCATAAGCCGTGGTTGGCAACCAGTCTAGGAGAAGGACAACTCTGATTTCAAACCCGGGCAGATGGAGCTCGTTAGCCTCGTCAGGCAGTCTGTCTAGGAGAGGGAAACTCTGATGTAAAACCTACGACCCAAGGACTTCACTGTCACCGTCCCAGCTTGCTAGGCCATGGCAGACGAACATATGGTGTAAAGGGTGGGACCGGAACTGCGCACACCGAACTACACCTTAAAACTCCACAGCGTAGGCTCAAACGACACGTTCACGTCCATGGCCAATCCATGTTCATTAATACCTACACCAAGGGCAACTTCGACTCATTAATGCTCTAACTCCATTTGCAACTGCATTTACACAACATAGTGAAAACAGGCACTTTAAGACTGTTAATTATTTACATTTAAGACAGAAATCAAATATCACAAGTTATAGAATAGCTAAATCTGGAACACAGAGTCGATATCATTAGAAACCATAATGAAAACAAAATTATATATATTTACACAATACATGAGAATGCTTAACACTTGCTAGGACAGGCACCAATCCACATATATAGCAAAAGCAAGCAAGACTGACCTTGAGATCAGCATCAGTGGCTGTGACAGTGATGATGGACTGGCCCTGGACAGCTGTCTCATTCATGGCGCCTGTGTACGGAAGCCGGATGAAGACAGGGAACTGGCCTGAGCGGTCCACGCTGATGGTCACGTTGGTGCTGACACACTTTTGGGGAACTCCGTTGTCACAGGCCTGCACCACCAGCTGTGGAGGCAGAAATTTGCTATGTTCACCATTTTGAAATGGGAAAAGCAACATGACATCCAAAAGACCCAGTCACTGAAAAGGCATTTTGAGATGCCTTCACATATGATACTGCCTCCATCCACATGCACTATACAGAGGTTAGGATGGTACACGCTGGCTACCAGATGCTTGAAAACAACATTTTCAGTTCGAACTTCCAATTGACATTTTTGGGGTTAGACCTACCCTGAAGGAACTGCTGGCAGTGCCAAGAAGACTCTTTCTCAAGGAGATGGCACCACTGGTTGTGTCAATGAAGAAGAAGTCAGCCGGTCCCGCACTCAAGTCACGCTGGGAAGTTTCCTGTAGAATGGCGTATCTGATTTCATCCTGAAAAGAGTCGTGGGGACACTGAGGTTGTAACTAAACTTAATAAATTATGTGCTGAATACTGGCTTCTAGGTCTACAAGCTTTTAGCCAGAGAGAGAGAGAGAGAGAGAGAGAGAGAGAGAGAGAGAGAGAGAGAGAGAGAGAGAGAGAGAGAGAGAGGGAGGGGAGAGAGAGAGAGAGAGAGAGAGAGAGAGAGAGAGAGAGAGAGAGAGAGAGAGAGAGAGAGGTGAGAGAGAGCGAGAGCGAACGAATGAAAATTTTATTGTAGAGGCCATCAGCCCAATTCAAGAACTCTATGTGTCACATTCATGATGTAGACCTCCTCTTAAATGCATGGAGTAAACAGGTGCTCACAGATCTTATTCTGTCCCTGTCGTAATTTGAGAAACACATCATCAAACTTTCTTGCACAGTTAGCCCAAAATAAAAAGGTAGGTACCTTATTCGTATATCTTCATAAGCTGGACACACAAATATAAACTGTATTTCATTCTCGAATCTGTCATTGCAACTAGGGCACAGCAGCGTAGTTGGCTCAGTATATCTATATCGGAGTACGTAGAGTTCGCTAATATCCAGACGAAAACGAATGTTCAAGTCCCTGAAGATAGGTTTGTCCAAGTCATAGACATATTGCTCTAATGTGATGAGGTGCACCTATCACCGAGTGTATCGTACATCTACTGTGTCCATGTCATAAGGTGCACCTAT
>JAWQFJ010002678.1:5000-13903 GCA_034096865.1 Theodoxus fluviatilis | reverse complement strand
CAAGAATCCTGTATCACAAGGATAGTAGCTCATAAGTGGGCGGTTGAGCTTGCGAGCTGAACAGACGTGGTCTGTCTAAGTGTGAAAATTCCATGTTGAAAAGATACACGTGAATGAACTCCCGCAAAGTCCGAATTCGTCGATCATCTGACTGTTATACTAAGAGCAGAAATTCTATGTGTGCGCACATCCTGTTGATTGAAGAACAGAGTCCCTACTTCAGGAGGAACGATCGATCCTCACAGAATCCTGCCGCTATTTTCGTCGCAAGACGTTTTCCCTCAGTCAAAGAGGAAATTCTGGCTGAGTGAGTGTCAAGTGGTGTGTCACTGTGTGTAGATACACACCAATGTCTATGGCCTT
The DNA here is from genome assembly GCA_034096865.1 of Theodoxus fluviatilis. Classification (NCBI taxonomy): domain Eukaryota; kingdom Metazoa; phylum Mollusca; class Gastropoda; order Cycloneritida; family Neritidae; genus Theodoxus; species Theodoxus fluviatilis. Next base: position 13,540 of record JAWQFJ010002678.1, on the reverse strand, counting down.
TTGAGCTCGCTTCTTCCCAGGAGTAGCCTGGAGAGCGAGAGTGTTTGTGTTGGGTCTAAAAGACCGGTATTCTTGGACAAATTTCATCTGTGACGCGCCTATGAATTAGCGTCACACGTCAGCCTGGAGAGACTCTAGTAAGTACACTTCAAATGACTTTTGAAATCCTGAAATAGCGTCGCCCATCGTGTCTACGTAAGAGACTTTTGATAAACTTGCTAAAGTCAAGTTCATTGTCGTTTAGAGGAAACACACCTCTAAGTATTCTGAGAAGTAGATTGACTTTGGTTCAATGACTGATCGTATGCAGTTGCCTTGAAATTGTATTCTTTGGGTTGGTGTAGAGAGAGTAATAACTCTACACGTTCAGTCTGCAGATAGACTGACTAATTTGAGTGATTGACTCTATTCTTTGGGTCATAGAATTCATTTTGTTTCATGATTTTAACTTCATTAAAGAAAATTATTAACGTACACTGTGTCATGTTATGTGAACAGTGAGAGAGTGGGAGAGAATGAATTATATAGTGTGACCCCCCTTCACGCATACCCCTAGACCAAGAGAAGAAAGAAGACTTTACAAATTGAGTAAATTAAAGTGGAGGGTAGGTACGTCACACACAGGAACAGACCATGATGGTAGAGGGCGCCCTGTTCGAATGATATCCTGCAGTGCGAACTGTGAAAAATGATGAGGTTTTGGCTGCAGAGCAATGCCCGGCCGTTTTCCACGTGTGACTCCGTATCGCCAGTGTGCTGAATGGAATTCTGCACTCGCTCTCGCCTGGAGAAAAGCCTCAGCCTCAAGTATTACAAGTTTCTCCTCTGAAAGTTTTTCCCCCTACAGAAAATGCGCCACCGTCACCCTGCCCTCGGCAAATGACTTCAGAATTTCTCCAATGTTCGAGAAAAGCCCTGCTGTAGAGCGGAGACTGCCTCCGTCATTGCGCCGACCTTCCCCATATGCTCACGGCCGTCCCGCCGCCTGTCACGACAAACATAGCGGTGTCGTCTGCTAATGATCTACACGGAGGACCGAGCTACGCGTCTTCATCTACGGTCATCCCCTGAGCTCTTCACCACAGCCAGCCCAAGTTCAAGTCTCAGGACACCGTTTCCTCTACTTGGAAAAGAATACCGCCTGCCTGCTCCCATGCAGGGCATTTCATTTTCATCGGTTGTGAAAGTGAATTCCTCAATGGATATCCAAAACCCCCTCTCCCCCTCTCTCCAGTTGTGCTCCGCTCTCGTGCCCGCGCGGGCACACTCGCCTCTGATTGGCTGAAAACGTCGAAGCTCAGTTAAGTATCATATATATTGGTTTGGCAGACCGCTTAGTTTGATTATATTTTTGGGGAATGATTTATTTTGCTTATCATGCTTAGATTTAATTCATTGATTATTGTATCAGCAATTTCACTCTTAAATATTTGACTTATCCATGATTAAAGACCTTTGAATTTTGATCTCTGTATTCCCATCTCTCATTTACAGACGTATTTCATCATTGTTTGAATGGGAATGGAAGGTTCCAAGTAGGTAGGTGCAGTTTACCCCTAGACAGAAAACGATCCAAAACCTGAAGATTAATCATCTTATACCTGCTTGTGACAAACAGCAAAATGCCACCTTGCAGTTACTTTAATATCTTCCCCAGTTCATTGTCTTTATCCAAGTGCTAACATGGCAAGGACTGCGGGAATCCGATCCAGTTTTTTCTTAAAAGGTTAAACAAAGAAACAAACAGGGTGGATGGAAGGATGGGTACCACATGTGGTAGATGCTGCTATAGATGCTCTCCTCGTCATCTGAAACCTTTGGTCATAAAGCTTATGGGGTTTCACTTCAGTAACTTGACCAAAAGTGTCCCCAACCTGCATAATGCGCAACCAGGGGCCACTTTCTAGTGAAGAATCCTCTTCCTTATGGTAGGATGGATGGCAGACGCCCTGTTTCCTATGACTAGAGTGCTGCTTCCTTAGCAATATTCCGCACCTATTGGACAGTGACTTGAAACTCCTTGAATGCTAGATGAGTTTTTATGACCTCTTAGCCTATGTAGGCCCTGCCAGGCCATGCACAACCTAACTCAGTGGTCTCTACTGAAGTGAGAGCAAGCAAAGCTCCATACTCATAGTCATCTATAGGAAAGTGCAGAGGGTCTGATCTTGACCCCCAGCCCACCAGGGGCAAAGAAAACAGAGGTAAACCACGCCACATTACTACTTTAACACAGCATTTGCCTTCAGCACAAAACCAATATCACATAAGTAAACTGTCATGTTCATTAATACCTACACCAAGGGCAACTTCGACTCATTAATGCTCTAACTCCATTTGCAACTGCATTTACACAACATAGTGAAAACAGGCACTTATAAACTGTTAATTACTTACATTTAAGACAGAAACCAAATATCACAAGTGATAGTATAGCTAAATCTGGAACACAAGAGTCGATTTCATTAGAAATCATAATGAAAACAAAATTATATATATTTATACAAATGCATCAGAATGCTTAAGACTTGCTAGGATAGGCACCAATCCACATACATAGCAAAAACAAGCAGGACTGACCTTGAGATCACCATCAGTGGCTATGACAGTGAGGATGGACTGGCCCTGGACAGCTGTCTCATTGATGGTGCCTGTGTACGGGAGCCGGATGAAGACAGGGAACTGGCCTGAGCGGTCCACGCTGATGGTCACGTTGGTGCTGACACACCTTTGGGGAACTCCGTTGTCACAGGCCTGCACCACCAGCTGTGGAGGCAGAAATTTGCTGTGTTCACCATTTTGAAATGGGAAAAGCAACATGACATCCAAAAGACCCAGTCACTGAAAAGGCATTTTGAGATGCCTTCACATATGATACTGCCTCCATCCACATGCACAATACAGAGGTTAGGATGGTACACACTGGCTACCAGAAGCTTGAAAATAAACTTTTCAGTTCGAACTTCCAATCGACAGTTTTAGGGTTAGACCTACCCTGAAGGAATTGATGGCAGTGCCAAGAACACTCTTCCTCAAGGAGATGGCACCACTGGTTGTGTCAATGAAGAAGAAGTCAGCCGGTCCCGCACTCAAGTCCCGCTGGGAAGTTTCTTGTAGAATGGCGTATCTGATTTCATCCTGAAAAGAGTGGTGGGGACACTGTCTGAGGTTGTGGCTAAACTTACTCAATTATGTGCTGAATACTGGCTTCGAGGACTAAAAGCTTTGAGAGAGAGTGAGAGGGAGGGAGAGAGAGAGGAGAGAGAGAGAGAGAGAGAGAGAGAGAGAGAGAGAGAGAGAGAGAGAGAGAACAAATGAAAACTTTATTGTATAGGCCATCAGCCCAGTACAAGGACTCAGTAACACGGGCACACATGTCACAATTCATGAAGTAGACCTCCTCCTCTTAAACGCATGGAGTAAATAGATGCTCATCGATATAGTCTTTCCTGTCGTAATTTGAGAATCACATCATCAACCTTTCTCACATTGTTAACCCAAAACAAAAATGTAGGAACCTTATTCGTATATCTTCGTTAGCTGGACACATAAACATAACGTGTATTTCATCCTCGAATCTTTCATTGCAACTAGGGCACAGCAGGGTAGTTTGCTCACTATATCTATATCGGTGTATGTAGAGTTCGTTAATACCCAGATGGAAACGAATGTACTAGACCCTGAAGATAGGTTTGTCCAAGTCAGAGAGAGAGAGAGAGAGAGAGAGAGAGAGAGAGAGATTGATTGATTGATTGATTGTTTATTTATCAAGGATGAAATTTTAGGCATTTCTGCCTTTCTTACAAATTGTCCTTGCTCATAAAGAAATGAAAACATTGATAATTAAGACACAAAATACACAGAGAGAGAGAGAGAGAGAGAGAGAGAGAGAGAGAGAGAGAGAGAGAGAGGTTTGTCCAAGTCAGAGAGAGAGAGAGAGAGAGAGGGAGAGACAGCGCGGGAGAGAGAGAGAGAGAGAGAGAGAGAGGATGTGTGTCTGTGCGAATGTGTGTGTGCATGCATATGTGTGCGGGCGCGCGTGTGTGTGTGTGCACGTGCATGTGTGCATGTAAAAGGGATGAGGAAAGAGACATTCACTCCATTCCCACTAATCTTGGAACATTATTTTAAAAAGGAATAAAGTTTCCAGGAGAGTACTTGTAGAAGCAATGTAATTTTCCATTACAGAAACAATACAATTAGTTCTGCGCCTAGGCAATTTTAATCTCTGTGCAGAAGTAGTCATACCATAAAGGAGTACTTATGATGCAAACCGAGAACATTAACGGACAGTTATGAAGACACAAGGTGGGAGTGATCAATCACAGCAAAATGTCGGCAGGGGCACATTTTTGCCTAGGGTAACTCGGAATGCACATGTCCTAATGGAAATCAGCTCACCCCTGGATCTGGGTCGGTGGCAGAGACATTGACCACAGGGGCAAGGACAGCGTGGTCCTCTGGAATGTTGGCAGAGTATTCGGGCAGGCTCCAGGAGGGAGGACGTAGGTTGCGGACAACGTTGACGGTGGCAGTGGCTGTGGCTTTCATGTCTGGCACGGCACTGTCCCAGGCCAGCAGTCGAAGCTGTGTGCAGACAGGAAAATGAGACAGCAATGAAGAGACAGCAGGGTGCACAAAAGCATGCTTATGTTCACATACTCTTACTTGCTTTTCCTCCTTTTGAGAGAGGAAGAGGAAAAAGGATAATGTGAGTTTAATTACATCCAGTTACATAGATTTTAAAATGCCTGAAGCAGAAGCAGGACAAACTAGATATTCTTCCTACCATGTATTGGTTGTTTCGTTCTGGATCGGTCCTGAGGCTGGCTGCCAGAGTGATGCGGCCCGTGAAGGAGTTGAGGGAGAAGAAGGTCGGGGCAGGGTAGAGGCCATCCAGCTGGTAGACAATCTGACCCTGAAATCAGCAACAACGGGTTACAAATCTCCATCTCTCAGGCTCTGAGCAAGCTTCATGCTTGTACAACAGGTACAGTCAAGAGTCATCGTGTTTGTTGCATTTAATGTGGCGTTCTCTTGCTTTCTGAAAGAGAGAAATACATATGGCCCCATGAGCATAAGAGGCTTTATATTCAAGAATTTTTTTGGAGTTAGTTTCATGTGAAAAGTCGAACATTCTACGTTTGACCCATTGGAACACTATTTGATTTATGTAAAAAAATGTTTAACTGTGTTTATTCATTCAACTCTCAGTCTTGAAGCTGTGCAAACTTTACTCATCAGTATGCACTCATGGCACATGATGAGACATCCGTATTCCTTCGGAGTTGAATGAACATAAGTTTGCATTGTAGTTCTAGGCTAAACATGTGAGTTGTGAATCTTTAGCCTCCTCTTTACTTGGATCCTCACATACTATACACGTTATGGCCCTATCTTGCACTTTTATCAAGCCTCCCTTATTACCTGATGTCCACTCACAACACATTCCCTACTCAGGCGTAAAATAATCAGCAGAACAAAGATCATTTGTAGATCTCATATTAACTCTTTCCACCAACCACATCTATTCCTTTCATTCTAAGCTCCAAAACAAGACACAGAACTCATTGCTTAGAACTGCAACACGCTAAATTCTCTCTTCTCACCTTGAGATCAGGGTCTATAGCAAGAATATCCTGGATGAAGCTCCCATTGCTGATGAAGTCATTGTGGGTGGATGTGTAGGGAAGGTTCCGGAACACTGGAGGGCCTTGGTCACGAATGATGGTAATGAAAACGTCAACCCGAGCAGTTTGGGTGGGGTATCCGCTGTCTCTTGCCTCAACATCCATCTGAAGGAGAATTTCAAGCATGTTATATGTTCCTTAAAAAGTATAGGCAACATGTTTAAATGTATGACAAGACAGAATAGAAACACAAAACAATTCATATGCATGGCAAAGATAAGCCATGTAATTCCTGTGTAACTCTGATATCTAAATTTTCTGAGAAAACTTATCCTAATGTGATGCTTTTTTTCTTCAAGTTTCATAAAATGGATGTTTATACACTAGTTAAATTCAATATGCAGCAATTTAGTTTAGAGAAAAGCAACATTTTAGACAACATTAGAATGCCAAGTAGGCAGACATTACAGTTACTGACAAGAGGGAGATACTTACCCTGTAACTGGACTTAGTTCCTGGCTTCAGTGGCTTGATCACAGAGATGTCCCCAGTGTCAGGGTTCAGCCAGAACAGGTCCAGGGTGTCAGTCTCTCCCAGAGACACGTAGCGAACCACGTCCTAGTGACAAGTGATGGGAACAGTTTCACAGAAAGGAAAAATGTTTCAATGAGACCATGCCAGCTTTAGCAAAACTTTCAATGAACCACTCTTTCACGAAAATGCACGCTCACAAGATGTACACAGAAAATTATCACACACACACACACACACACACACACACACACACACACACACACACACACACACACACACACACACACACACACACACATGCAGGAAGGAAAAGTAACCTTTCTTATATTACAACTCCGACTTTATGTTCAGAATTAGCCAACGAGGAAAATTCCTTTCATTCAAGATATATATAATTACTTGTTTATTCCTTCAGAAAATGCAGTTTGTTGCCTTTGACAGCACACGAATTAATTAATCCAGATGGTGTATTTCTTCCAGATGGTACATTTTTATCTCATCACACATCAACTCTATTTTTATACTGTATGTACCATAGGGTAAGTTTATGTTTCTACTTACATTAATACATCATTGTTTTTTCTTACTCTTCTCCTTCACTGACAAATTTACAGTCATGTTTTTAAATGTCATAGAAGGACCAAAGGCATGCATATTTCCCTAAATATTCCTTCAGAGCAGACGGATGACAGTGAATCCAATCAGAGCCAGGTGTGGCTGCTTGATGAAGACATGACGTACTCCTGTATCCAGGTCAGTGGCGTTGATGTGGAGAACGCTGGTGCCCACTGCTGTGGACTCGTTGATGGTCACTCGGTAAGGGGAGGTAATCCAGCGAGGACCGTTCTCGTTGCGACGAATGGAGAAGAGAACAGTGGCAGTGGCTCTGTCCTGAGGGTAGGCCGAATCGTAGGCCTGGATGCGCAGCTGTAGAAGAGCAAACACGATTTTCCATCATCAGGATTCACAGCCAAACAATGAAAGCGTCGGAATGATCCACTGATAACAGTGACACTGATGTACATCAATTTCTGGCAATAAAGCAATTCTTCACACAACTTGTTCAAAACCTAAATCTTTTTAAAAAAAAGAAACACTAAACATATTGATGAAATGATACATTATAGCAGTTGTGTTTCAGTGAGTGGTTGTGCATGGCACTAAGTGTGGGATTTTCCCAAGAGACTTTTAGAATTACAATTAACAGAGGATGATATTACTTCACAGAACAAAACACAAGAATGCCGAATGCAAGATAAATTCATTGGGAAAAAAGAGTAATTTATTTTCAGTGTTTGAGGGCCTGTGAATGGTCAGTGCCATGACTACTGTCATGCCATAATCAACCCTGAGACTGGCACTTAGTGGCAATTATGAAATCCAAGGAAACACAAACTGAGGACTTACTGTGTACGTCATGGATCTGTCAGTGCGAAGGTTGTTCACCAGAGTGATGTTCCCAGTGTTGGGATGAATGCGGAAGAAGTAAGTTGCCTGGTCATCTCCAACAGCCTCATACATGATTGAACCCTGTGTATGGTAGACAGAAAACAAAGAATACAACATTCAGTAATCACATAAGTACAAAGAAACTGATGTTTCACAAATACATGTACATGTATATTGGCAAATAAGATACATGCCCTAATGCATTCATTCTACACTGTTAAGAAATAACCAAACAAAGAAACAAAAGAGTGTACAGATAATTTAACCAAGCACAGAACACTGTCTGACACACGTACCCTTAGATCAGGATCCAAAGCCCGCACTGCATAGACAGAGGAGGATGCCAGAGTGTTCTCTGACAGCTGGCGGGTGTAAGGGAGGTTTTGGAACGCAGGTGGCTGCTGATTTCTGCGGACATTGACAGTCAAGATTCCAGTGGCACTTTGCTCCGGAGTACGCTGGTCCCGGACTCGAACCGTCATCTGAAATTGAAATGCCCTTAAGCTATTCCCATTCTAAACACTGACCTTATTAATCATGCAGCACATTTGTAGTTAATGAGTCACACCAAACTCCAGACATTCCTTCCAGACACACATGTAACAACAATAATAGTCAACATCATTCAATCTTCTGACAACAATGTATATCATATCAAAGCATAAAAATATATGAGAAAATTATTTCTACTAATACAAATATTACCACATGATATGATTTCTAATTTCTAATGGCCACCACTATGTCTCAAGTGCTCCCATGCATGCGGTACATCTGCCTTCAGTGCTAAAGTGAAAAGTACAACACAGCTCTTGCCTGAAGTGGTTCTTGAAACCACTGATGACAATTCCTCGCTGTTTATACTGAGTGAAATTATGCACTACACAACGGCATACTGCACACAACAGGATTCAGAGGTAGGAAGCA
>JAWQFJ010002677.1:216621-231621 GCA_034096865.1 Theodoxus fluviatilis | reverse complement strand
AAAACACGCATAACCTCAAACATTATAGTCGTTTTCATTTTATCTTCCTGACAGGTGTATACATTTTTAATGCTACAAAATTTACACAGAACTGCCAAATTAACTTGGGGGGGAGGGGCGGGGAAGAAGGGCGGGGAGGGTGGGGGGGGGGGGGGGCGGGGGGAGGGCGGGGCGGCGGGGGAGGCGTCGGGGGGGGCAAGTATGTGACCATTTACCACACGATGAGATGCATGTACACTTTTGACAATTCTGAGCTATGCATATGATTATAAAGTGGAGGCTTTTTTCCTTACCGATGATGTAGGGGGAAAACTCGAAATATGGGAAACAGTGTCAAAGTTATGAGGTACTGAAAACTGGTACCCATTGGTATGACGTTTAGAGAAAATGAATTTTAAAGTTTGGGCAATGTGTTTAAAGCGACACGATGATGTCATCATGGCGGCTGCTTTGAAAACTAGTGTATCAGCTCGGCTGACCAGTTGGAACGGCTGGCGATGGAAAGCTAAAGAAAACACGAATTTGTGCAATGAACAAGTGGGTGTGGGTTCCAAAATCTCTATGAAAAGTTCTCATTACTGACACACCTAGCCTTTCTCACTCCGTTTTGGCGATATCTCGAGGTGACAATGACGTCATTCTGATTTTGTGGTGCAGGCTCACATATGACGGTCCAAAAGCGGCTCTAGCGGTACAGTGGTTAAGACGCTTGCCTTGTGGCTGGATGGTGCAGTGTTTAGTTCTGCACTGATCCTAGAGTGGCATCCTTGGGCAAGGTGCTTAACCCGCATGGCCTCTCCTACCCAGGAGTGACACCGGGTAGTGGGCGCTGCGCTGTGGCGACCGGGGTTGAAATTCCTCAAAAACAAATTCTCATGTGAGCAAGAAATAAAATTGATAGGAAAATAAATTGGTATGAAAATTGTGCCCAACATCCGGGCCTTACCGCGGGTTCGCCGAAGTGGCACTCGTCGTCCGCAGTCACGTGACAGCCGTAAGATCCGTCACACCTGCAAGTGCACTTGTACCGGACGCACCCACGGCGCATGTCGAACTGGGTGCCTGCCTCGTACTTGACGTTGTCCACGTCACACGTGGTGCAGGGGCCAGATCGGTGGTTGATGGGGTCCACGGAGCCCCGCTCTTGCTTGCAGGCGTCCACTGCCGTGTCGCTAGGGCACTCCCAGTTGCCGTTGCATCGGCAGGTGCACTGTGCATAACAATGGCGTGGGTGAGGGTCTAATAATTTCATCATTCATAAATTACTTTGAAATTTTTTCCTCGTTTTATTTTACGGCACATTTCTTCTTCTCCTCCATTTCTCATTGATTATTATATTCGCTAGATGTTTTCCTCCTACATATTCTAGCTCGCTTGCATATTCTTTGGTTTACTCATATGGTTACTCATTAAAGAAAATTACTTATTCGACTTGCTCCCTTGCTCGGTGAGTAGGTCAGTCAGTCAGTAGGTAAATCAATCAGGAAGTCAGTCAGTCAGTCAGTCAGTTAGTCAGTCACTCACTCATAAATTCACTCACTCACTGACTAAGTCACTGACTAACTCTAACTCACTGACTCAATGACTGACTGACTGACTGACTCACTCACTCACTCACTCAGTGACTTACTCAGTGACTCACTCACTCAGTGACTCACTCGCTCGCTCACTCAATCACTCGCTTGTTCACTCAGTCACTCACTCACTCACTCACTTACTCGCTCACTCACACATGTCCATTCATTCATCCCATCTCTCCTTAGTTTTGTGCTTTCGCAACCTTCCTCCCATTCCTCCCCCACCCTTCACCCTCGCCTTCCTTTCCTCCTATTGTACCCTCTCTCTCCTTCTTTCCTCTCCCTTTCCCTCCATTCCTCTTCATTCTTCTCTTCCACCCTGCCCCTCCCACACTCCTTGTCTCCGTCCTTCAATCGGTCCTTCTCTCCCCCATCCTTTTCTTTTCCTTTTCTACATTATCTCCCTAAATTTCTCACTCAACGTTTCTGCAGTCTCTCCCTCTGTCTCTTCTCTCCATCCATCTTTATCCCCCCTTCCATCCCTACCCCTCACACTCGCTCCCCCCCCCCTCTCTCTCAGCCCTTTCTTTCCAACCCCTCCGCCTTCTTAGCCCTTCCCCACATGTATTCCCTTCCTCCCCTCCTTCACTATTGCCTTCCTCCACCCCCACCCCCCCCTCACCTGTATTCCCTTCCTCCCCTCCTTCACTATTGCCTTCCTCCACCAACACCCCTCACCCAGTCCTGGCGCTCGATGCAGCCTGGGCAGAAGCGGAACTGGGTGGACCCCCCCCCCCCCTTCCTCCCCCCTTTCCCTCCAATTCCTGCTCTCCCTTCAATCCTCTTTCTCCCTTCCCTTGTCTATTTTACATGCATACTTTCCCCCAGCTCTATCCTCCATCGCTCTCGTCTTCCTTCCGCCTCCTCCTTACCTGGCACTCAATGCATCTTGGGCGGAAGCGGAAGTGAGTGTCTCCCCCTGTCATTTTCAGCCTCCCCACCTCCCCTCTCCCTCATTTCTGCTCTCCCTTTAATACTCCTCCCCCCCCCATCCCTCCACCTTTGTATACCCTCCCCAATTCTATTCTCCTGCCCACCCTCGCTCTCGTCTTTCCCCCGTCACCTCCTCACCTGGTACTCGATGCAGCCGCGGCGGAAGCGGAACTGGGTGTCGCCATCATGGAGTTTTCCGTGCACCTGGCACTTCTGGCATTGCTGGCCCGAGGCCTGGGGGTCGTTCAGCTCCCCCCTGGAGGCGGGGCGGGCCGGGGGTCGGGGGTCAGGACGCCGTCTGGTCTCGCACACGTTCTCCACGTTCTCCCTGTCGCACGACCAACGTCCGCTGCAGTCGCACTTGCAGTTGAACCTGGTCGACAGGGCGCAGGTGAGGAAATGAGTGGACAAAAACATTTTCGTGAGAGTCTCTCTCTCTCTCTCTCTCTCTCTCTCTCTCTCTCTCTCTCTCTCTCTCTCTCTCTCTCTCTCTCTCTCTCTCTCTCTCTATCTCTCTTTTCACGACATTCAATGCGATTTATGTAAAGATGGAAGATTGGACGCTGGTGAGAAAATGAGTTGAGGAAATTTTTTCTTGTGAAAGGTGTTTGAATTTATTGGTTTACTTAATTTTTAGATTAGCTCATTGAACAGTCATTGACGATGATGGTTGATGTGGTCATTGACGATGATGGTTGATGTGGTCATTGACGATGATGGTTGATGTGGTCATTGTATTTCTTGTTGCATGTGCCCTCTCATTCTCGTTTGTTGTAGTCCTTCCCCTCGTTCTCTTCCCCACCGTCCACCTCCTCGTCCTTTCTTCATCGTCGTCGTCCTTTCCCTCGTCGTCGTCGTCGTCCTCCTCCTCCTCCTCCTCCTTCTCCTCCGCCTCCTCCTCCTCCTCCTCCTCCTCCTCCTCCTCCTCCTCCTCCTCCTCCTCCTCCTCCTCCTCCTCCTCCTCCTCCTCCTCCTCCTCCATCTTCTTTTCCTCCTCCTCCTCCATCTTCTTCTCCTCCTATTCCTTCTTCTCCTATTCCTTCTTCTCCTATTCCTTCTCCTCCTATTCCTTCTCCTCCTATTCCTTCTCCTCCATTTCTATTCCTTTTCCTCCATTTTCTATTCCTTCTCCTCTTTCGTCTCCATCTCTATCGTAGTATCATCATCATCATCATCATCATCATCATCATCATCGTCGTCGTCGTCGTCGTCGTCATCATCACCATCATCATCATCATCATCATCATCATCACCACCATCACCACCATCATCATCATCATCATCATCATCATCATCCAACAATGACAACAACAGCAACACATCTACAATAATGATAATTGCTCTCACAGCTTTAACAACCACAAGAGCAACGACAGTGAGAAAAACAAAGACCATACAAGCTTCGGGAACATCATCAGTTACCAGATGACCTCACACAGCTCTGTCCTGTCCCATCTCACCTGTAGCAGCCTCTCGTCAGGTGGAAAGGCGAGTTGCCGGGGAAGGTGTTCTCTGCAAGCTGGCACTGCTGGCAGGTACGTGGGTCGATCCTGGACTGTTCCCGCTCTCTGCAAATGTCCTTAGCCTGGGAGGGAGGGCAGACGTGCGTACCGTCACAGTCACAGCGACACTGGTACCGTGTGCAGCCTCGCTCCATGGTGAAGTTGGTGTTGCCCTCGTACGTCTGCAGCAAGAAACAGTACAGGCCTAAAGCAAGTGTGGCTCTTACAATACGTGATTACATTTCTTCTATTTCTACAAACCCAGATTTCTCCCTTTCCCCCTGCGAGACTGTGTGACCGTTGGTTCAACGTCTCTGGCGTGTCATAGCAAAACAAAATGTAATAGTAATTACAGGAACTTCTCTCCTCTTCCGTCTTGACCAAAATATAGATTTTCTTCTTCTGCGGTTGACCATAGTCTCGAAGATCTCAGGAGTTGTGTAGTCTTTGTTCATGTGACCCGGCATGGCTGAAAAGTCCAATCCTGGATGCACACACTTAGAGGCAGCATGGGCACTGGAATTTCGCTGTTGCTATGGTTGCTGGTGATGCCCTTCTGCGCTACCCAGCACTGATTACGACGTCTCGCCGGCCGGTCTCTCGAGGACTAAACTGACCCGCCTTGTCAAAACCTGTCACGCCTGGCGAGTCTGAGCACACGGCCCCCAATGTAATAAGATGCATTTAGAGAAATGGCGAAATCTGCTGGAATGTTAGGGATATGAACTGAAGTTTAATATGATACATTTGAACACTCACTTTTAAAATGTGGTTCCGATGACTATACAAACGGGAAAAATAGTGAGTGCTAGATGCGTTAAAAACTGAATCAATCTCTCCCAGCTCTACTTGTTCCCCTGTCGTGTCATGCTCTTAGTCGTATTCTTTCCCCTGATTTATGTAATAATCAATAATGGTTCTCCACCCTGCTTCTTCCACAGAAGCATGCACGATGGCATAGGTTCGTGCCCCAGCGTGCACACTCATACACATTTACATGTATTCACATATTTGCATGGAGCCAAGTTTGCATGTGTCTTCACGTTTACAAGTTCCTAAGGATGATGATCACGATGAAGTGAGTTTCACGGCCTGTCAGTCATTGTTGGCTACACAAAGCCATTGATCACGAAAATCGCTATAACTGGTTAGAGTGAGAGCAAGTCATATCTCGATTTCCCAAGTTGTTCCCCTCATAAGAATCGCGTAGGGAGACGCGGTGGGTCTATTCTTACCCCCAACCCACAGGGATTGTTGTTGCTAAAACCTGTCCTACACGATGCAATGCCACACGTTCAACACTGACGCTCTCAGCGTGCGTCATTGTGGCAGCCAATCGCGGCTCGCATCACTGGAGCAAGAGCATAAGCAGTGCTCTGCGATTGGGAGATATTTTTGTCCTGTGGACAGCGTCCGTGTGGAACGTGTTAAATCCCCTCGTGTCGTCGGCTAAAGAACTGAAGGCGGTTTGATTGAGAGGGAGAGTTTTTACTGCCTATCAGCCTTTGTAGGCTATTTAAGGCAATTGATCACGGAAAACATTAGAATTGGTTAGAGTAAGCACAAATCAAGTCACGATATATCTAGTAACTCGGAGAAAGCTTCCATAAACAGGCCACACTAGTGGACTCGTCCGAGGAAAGGGGTGTGGAAAGACGGCCAAGCTGGCGGGCCATACAAGCTGGCGGGCCATACAAGCTGGCGGGCCATACAAGCTGGCGGGCCATACAAGCTGGCGGGCCATACAAGCTGGCGGGCCATACAAGCTGGCGGGCCATACAAGCTGGCGGGCCATACAAGCTGGCGGGCCATACAAGCTGGCGGGCCATACTAGCTGGCGGGCCATACAAGCTGACGGGCCATACAAGCTGACGGGCCATACAAGCTGGCAAGCAACGGCATCTGACTGGCAAGCGATCTTGATTGGTTCATGCTCAGTTAATTCGCAATGATTCATTCATAAAATGACAAAATAATTTGACGGTTCGAAAAAAAACACTCTCGTAAAAACGCAGCCAATCAGATGTTGTGCCCCGCCAGTTTGTGTTTCCCGCCAGCTTGAGTGTCTTTCTCACACCCCTCTCTATGGAAGCCTTTCCGTAACTCGTCTCTTATGAATTGCGTAGGGAGACGCGGCGGGTCTTTTCTTGCCCTCAACCCACAGAGGGACTGACGGCGGTTCGAAATGGGAAGCGAGTGAGAGTACTTCACGGGACACTGAAATGCCACTGACACAGTGCGGAACCAAGCAAGGACGACTGACTTCACACCTCGACATGCGCAACGTCTCACCTCCTCGTCAGACAGGACGCACTGGCGGCAGGGACGTCCCGGAGTCTGGCAGTATCTGGTCTCCGTGCTGGCATCGCACTCGAACGTTCCGTCACAGCGACACGTGCACTCGCTGCGCACGCACTGGTGACGTCTGACGAACTTCCGGTCTGCAGGCACATACCTTCCGTCCACCAGACAGCTTCGGCACGGGCCTGGCACCTCGGACCGACACACGTTCCTGTTGGGCACAGAGGTCATGGAAGTGATTCCAGTAGATTTTGTTAAATGTTTGCACGTTAGCTATTCACAGAAATAAGATAGGAGACTACTGTTTTGAGTAAGCGATGTGGGAGATGCTGTTTAATTCGAGAGTGATCATGTAAGACCGGGAGGAGTAAAGAGAGTAAATGAATGAGTTTTATGGGGGAAACGAGCAGTTCAAGTGTGCAGTAAATCTGCACACTTCTGCGATTAATCTTACATGTGGTAAACGAATTGTATGATACAGTTTACACTTGTGAAAGACTCACTTCTTATCACAACTCGCCTGAAGCATCGGTGAGGTAACTTCCAATGAAAAATCCTTCTTTTTTATAATTAAACATCCTTATGAAATAAGTAAAGGTAATATATTGGGTTTAGGAGTATATAGCAAGTTCACATTGATAGCTGGGCTTCAAACTGCATATCACTTTAACCCCTGATCACGATGGCCTCTCTGCCCCTGACCCCGCCTCCTCTTGTTTCCTACCTGGCCTGATCAGAAGGACAGTTCCAGGAGCCATCGCAGCTGCAGCGACAGGAGTACATGAGGCAGCCCCTTTGCTGCTGGAAGTCCGAGTTGCCCCTGTAGACCTCGTTCTGCGACACCTGGCACACGCGACAGCTTCCTGGCTGTTCTCCCGCGCACAAGTCCCTCGCCTTGTTCCCGGGACACTCCACACTTCCGTCGCAGTTGCAGCGGCACTGAGGAGGACACGGCCAGACTACAGTTATGGCGGGATGGATTTTTTGCAAATGAAGACAATGAAGATGGTTATCTGAAGAGCAATATCTCTACACGTTTAGGGAAATGCTTTGCGAATACAATTTGAGCTGATTATGTTTTTAAACAAAAATTCTAAACGCATTTCGAACAGCTGGAAGTTGAAATCATGATAATACAAGTGCGTATGATAACTCACACAGGCGCAGAACATTCTACGTAGGTTAAAGGTACACTTCGCAGTGGACAGTAAAATAGTGACATGATTAGAATAGCTTGTAACTGTGCAGCATTGGGGAGACAAAGGGCTGCTAGAACTAGAAGTATTAGCCCAATATCCTTATCCTACTCCAAACAAAATGATGAAATATTTATGATCCATCACTACAACTTTCTCATCTTCAACTCAGAGTGATAAGGCATATCTAAAATGTACAGAATTCACACACTTTTCCAATAAGTCCGTTAGATCTATCAATATAACACACTAAAACCATTGCATAAATCTGCCATTTACGTAGCGAGCGGCAACGGTTTTATATCTAAATATTTCAATATCGTAGACAAGAAGAGAACCTCGTTTTCAAGTGTTTTCAAAAAAGCTTAAACTGAAACATTTCCATAATGTTACCGCAAATAATAGCGCTGAAGTTGAAAAAAGTATTTCAAAATTGTCTTGGCCCTTGTTAAACGTTGCAAGCATTATTTTACATCATAAAACATTTCGTTTCAATCCCCATATTAACCAATGAAATTCTGCGACGAGTTTTATCAAATTACCATAGCGGTCACGACTAAACGTACCATTACAAAACGCAACACTTACTACGTTAAGCAAGTGCTAAGGAGAATTCGGAACAAACTCACGATTTTGCTGTAATGCTTGCGTCTCATAATATAGAGCCTGCACTCTCTATAAAACGTATTGCCACTTAAATTATGTGGTGATTTTTATTTATTGTAGTCATGGCGAGATATTTTTCTATGCAATGAAGCATTTGCAGTGTTAAGTAAGTGCTAGGCAGGATATAGAACACGAACACAAGGTATCTGCGACGCCTGCTTCTCACCGTAAAGAGCACGCACTCTCTGCTAAGCGTATAAACTACTTAAATTCTCTGGCGGTTCTTAAATATAATAGTCACGGCGAAACAGGTATTACGTAACGTAGCATTTGCTGCGTTAAGCAAGTGCTAAGAATATTTTAGGAAACAGAATATTTTTGCAACCCTTGCGTCTCACCTGATAGACCACGCACTCTACGACACTTTCATTCCGAGGCGATTTTTGATTATCGTAGGCAGTGCGAAACATTTCGCTACGTAACGTAGCATTTGCTATGTTCAGCAAGTGCTATGCAGATTATAGAACACAAAGTATTTTTGCGGCGCTTGCATCTCACCTGATCGCAACGTAGCATTTGCTATGTTAAGCACAAGTTATTTTTGCGACATCTGCATCTCACTTGATCGCAACGTAGCATTTGCTATGTTAAGCAAGTGCTCAGCATATTATAGAACACAAGGTATTTTTGCGGCGCTTGCATCTCACCTGATCGCAACGTAGCATTTGCTATGTTAAGCACAAGGTATATTTGCGACACCTGCGTCTCACTTGATCGCAACGTAGCATTTGCTACGTTAAGCAAATGCTAGGCAGGTTGTAGAACACACGGTATTTCTGCGACGCTTGCGTCTCACCTGATAGAGCACGCACTCTCTGCGAAGCTGGAACTCAGTGCCCCCCTCGTGGGTCTCTCCAGGTGCCACTTGGCAGGTGCGGCAACCTCTGGACGTGGTCTGGGGTCTGGCATCGCAGATGTTCTCTGAGCGCCGGGCGGGACAGTCCCAGCCTCCGTCACAGTTGCATCGGCATCGGTACTTGGTGCATCCCTCAGTGAGCTCGAAGTCCGAGTTGCCTGGAGAGCAGGTAGGAAAGGGAAAGGGTCGGGGTTAGGGCTATGAAAGTGGCTGGAGACGGTGTGAACAGAAGAAAGAGAAAAAGGATCGATCTGGACTGAGCTGACGGAAAGAAGGAGGTAGGACAGGGATGCTTGGGGAAACGTGGAATTGTAAAAGGAACATACACACGTACACAAACAAACATGCATAAATGCATGCATGCACACACACGCGCGCGCGCGCGCTCACACACGCACACACACACTCGCGCGCGCATAAATGCACACGCACACACACACACGCACTCAGACACACAAACGTATACACACACGCACGGCGCACGCATATACACACATTTACTTACACGCACACACATACACACTTGCACACACATACACACACACTTACACACACAAACACAGATACACACGTGTTTACACACTCACTCTCTCTCTATCTCACTCACTCACTCACTCACTCACACAAACGCACGCACGTACACACACACACACACACACACTCACACACACACTCACACACACACACACACACACACACACACACACACACAGTCACTCCCACACGCACGGACACACACACACACACTCACACCACCACCATCACCACCCCAAACATACACCACTCCCAATCCACCCGGCAAATGACACCTACCCGGGTACACCTGTCCCTCAGAAATGCGGCAGCTGCTGCATCCCTGCAGGGAGGTATCAGTGCACGTGCTGCGCGTGCGGTCACTGGGACAGTCGTAGGTGCCGTTGCAGTAGCAGAAGCACGTGCGCTCCGTGCATCCCTCTGTCTGCGTGAAAAAGGAGTTGCCCTCGAAGAACTCGCCCCTGACCTCGCATTCCCGGCAGCCTCCAGCGCACGTGTCCACCACCCTGTCTCTGGGACACAGCCACGTCCCGTCGCAGCTGCGGAGAAGAGGAGGTGGGTGGATGGGTGAGTGGATGGGTGAGTGGATGGGTGAGTGGATGGGTAAGTGGAGGGGTGGGTGAGTGGGTGGGATGGTGGGTGAGTGGGTGGGTGAGTGGGTGGGTGGGAAGGTGGGTGAGTGGGTGGGAAGGTGGGTGAGTGGGTGGGAAGTGGGTGGGTGGGTGGGTGGGTGGGTGTGTTGGTGGGTGGGTGGGTGAGTGATTGGGTGGGTGAGTGGATGGGTGGGTGAGTTGGTGGAAAAGTGGGTGGATGGATGGGTGGGTGAGTGGGTGGGTGGATGGGTGGGTAGGTGAGTGCGTGGGTGGGTGGATGAGTGAGTGGGTAGGTGATTGGTGGGTGGGTGGGTGAGTGAGTGGGTGGGTGGGTGGGTGAGTGGGTGGGTGGGTGGGCTGGTGGGTGGGTGGGTGGGCGGGTGGGTGAGTGGGTGGGTGGGTGAGTGGGTGGGTGGGTGGGCTGGTGGGTGGGTGAGCGAGCGAGCGAGCGATTGAGTGGGCGGGCGGGCGGGCGAGTGAGGTGAGTAGAGTGGAGTGGATAAGGGAGTGAGATGAATGGGTGAGTGAGATAAATGAGTGAGTGAGATGAATGAGTCGGTGAGATAAATGAGTGAGATGAATGGTTGAGATGAATGAGTGAGTGAGATGAATGAATGAGATAAAGGAATGAATAAATGAAGATTTACGTCCTATTAACCCTCGGAAACTATGTAAGGACATTGACTACAAAATTACGAGAGGTTGTTAGAGCAAGTCAAATTTCGTTTCCTTGCTTATTCGCCCTTTACCAACGGCATAAGGAGAAGTGGTGGATCCATTCTGTAACGCAGCTCACAGTGGAATGGAGAAGAGAGAGAGAGGGGAGAGAGAGAGAGAGAGAGAGAGAGAGAGAGAGAGAGAAAGAGAAAGAGAGAGGGAGAGAGAGATAAGAGAGAGAGAGATAAGAGAGAGATAAGAGAGAGATAGAGATAAGAGAGAGATAAAAGTGAGAGATAAGAGAGATATAAGAGAGAAAGAGATAAGAGAGAGAGATAAAAGAGAGAGATAAGAGAGATATAAGAGAGAAAGAGATAAGAAAGAGAGAGATAAGAGAGAGATAAGAGAGAGATGAGAGAGATAAGAGAGAGAGAGAGAGATAAGAGAGAGAGAGACAGAAAAGAGAGAGAGAGAGAGAGAGAGAGAGAGAGAGAGAGAGAGAGAGAGAGAGTCAGATCAGACAGTGTGTTCATGTTACTGCAACGTCAACGTCTTAAAATTGATTTCATCAACTCTTGTTTGTGGTCGTCGCTGTTTGCACCGACTTGACTTAGGTTTTTGTGTTTCATCTGTCTTCCTGCCCCTTCCATTGAACCTCCTTCTTGTCTTTATGTCATTTCTCCTTGCCCCTCTCTTCTTGACACCCTTCCATCTCCTTCCTCCTCCTTCCTACTCTTCTTTCTACCTCCTCCTCCTCCTCCTCCTCCTCCTGATTCAAATGTTCTCAGGGCAAAAACATTGTGTTTGTAAAGGTGTATGTGTGAATGAATAGAAAGATGCGTTACTTACTTGCACTGGCAGTGGTACTGCAGACACCCCTCTTCGTAGACGAAGGAACTATTGCCGTTGTAGAAGTTGCCGTACACGGAGCAAGACTGGCACTGGGCTGGTTGGCAGATGTCACGTGACGGACGGCCGCTGCAGTCCCAAGAGCCGTCACAACGACAAACACAGCCCGTGTACTCGGTGCATCCGTCCGTATGGTTGAAGTAAGAGTTTCCCGGGACCAGCTTGCCCTAGATTGGAACATGAAATTAGGTGAAGGGATGATGTGTACATTGCATGAAGACTATGTTGTTTGGTTTGACCCCTCAGTCAAGTCAAAGTAAGAGTTGAGGTTTTATTTTTTTAGCAATAGCTTGCCTTAGATTCGTACATAGCCTCTGGTGAAAGGATGGAGTGTACCTTGAATGAAGACTATGGTGTGTTATTTGTCCCCTCAGTCAAGTCGAAGTAAGAGTTGAGGTTTTATTTTTTTAGCACTAGCTTGCCTTAGATTCGTACATAGCCTCTGGTGAAAGGATGGAGTGTACCTTGAATGAAGACTATGGTGTGTTATTTGTCCCCTCAGTCAAGTCCAAGTGGGCGTTTCTTTGTTGCACTAGCTTGCCCTAGATTAGAACACGGCATTTGGTAAAGGGATGGTGTGTACATTGCATGAAGTTTGTGTTGTTTTATTTGTCCCATCAGTCAAGTCGAAGTAAGAGGGTTTTTTTCACCAGTTTGTCCTAGATTGGAACATAATATTTGATGAAGCGACGGTGTGTACATTAAAAAAAGACTGATGTGTTATTTGTCTCCTCAGTCAAGTCGAAGTAAGAAAGTTTTTTTTTTATGAGCTTGTCCTACATTGGAACACGGCAATTGGTGAAGGCATGGTGTGTAGATTGAAAAAAGACTGTAGTGTGTTGACTTTCCTCTCATTCAAGACGAAGTAAGAGTTGTGTTGTTTTTTCCCCACGAGCTTGCCCCAGATTCGTACATAGTCTTTGGTGAAAGGATGGTGTGTAGTTTGTAATGAAGAGTATTGACACGTTAGTTGCCCTCTCAGTGAAATTTGCTAGATATCACGACAAAAATTATGTTCATCCCATAAGGATTGAAGATGGCCTTGGTGATGGAATGGTGTCTACATTGGAATAAAGACTGTGATGTATTACGCCCGTCGTACACGAGGCGATTTTACCCTGGCGTTCTCGCAAGCGTCATCGTGGCAGCCAATCACGGCTGGCAATAGTGGAGCAAGAGAGTAAGTAGCGCTCTGTCTTTGGGATATATTTTTGTCAGTCCGTGTGTGGCGTGTGGATTTGCCTTGTGTACGACGGGCTTTATTTGCCCCCTCAGTCAAGTCGAATTAAGAGTTGCCTAGCACAAGCTTTGCTCTACATTTGAACATAGTCTTTGAAGAAGGGATGGCGTTTGTTCGCTCGTTCAATCGCTCATTCATTATTTCATTCATTCTTTCATTCATTCTTTTGTCCATTTATTCATTTATTCGTTTGTTCGTTCATTTGTCCATTCATTCATTCATTCATTCATTCATTCATTCATTCATTCATTCATTCATTCATTCATTCATTCATTCATTCTCCCCCTTACCTTAGCGTCACACTGCTTGCATCCTCCAACCTGGGGCTGCTGGGTGACACAGGTGTCAACAACCCGTTCCTCACTGCACTCCCATCTGCCATTGCAGCCACAGACACAGCCCTGGTACAGCTTGCAGCCCTCCCGTCGCTCGAAGTAAGTATTGCCCGCAATTTGGCGTCCGTCAACGACGCACTCCTGGAAACGAAGAGGTTAAATATATAGCTGCACAGCTATATGATGATAATGATCATGATAATGATGATGATGATGATGATGATGATGATGATGATGATGATGATGATGATGATGATGATGATGATGATGATGATGATGATGATGATGATGATGATCATGATGATCTTGACGCCATTTTTTTCTTTGCTGAAGAAGTTGCCGGAAGGCATCGAAATATTCTAAGAAGTACAAACACAGAAAGTCATATTGTTTTTTGTTTTCTTTCTCTTTTTTGGAGATGATCATGATGATGATGATGTCGTCGTTGTCGTCGTCGTCGATGATGATGATGATGATGATGATGATGATGATGATGATGATGATGATGATGATGATGATGATGATGATGATGATGATGATGATGACGATAACGATGTTGATGATGTCGATGATGATGATGATGATGATGATGATGATGATGATGATGATGATGATGATGATGATGATGATGATGATGATGATGATGATAATGATGACGACGACGACGACGACGAATACGACGACGACCATGCCAGTCACAATGGTGAAGACATAATGTGAGTCTGTTATCAATAGAACAGCTTTGTTTTCTGCTTTTCTTTCTCTCAACGTGCCTTCCTACATACAACTTGTTAATTCTTACAACAACAAATACTCGTGGTCATTTTTACTTCGAGATTTTGCACCTACAAGAAATTCACTTTCAACCATTCTTGTTTAGAAAACAACGCATTGACTTCAATTTGATCCACTTTGATTCTAATTTGACCCAGTCTTATTTGACTTCAATTTGATCCACTTTGATTCTGATTTGACTCAGTCTAATTTGACTTAACTTTGATCCACTTTGATTCTAATTTGACCAAGTCTTATTTGAATTCGATTTGATCCACTTTGATTCTGATTTGACTCAGTCTAATTTGACTTCAATTTGATCCACTTTGATTCTTATTTGACCCAGTCTAATTTGACTTCAATTTTGATCCACTTTGATATTGATTTGACCCAGTCTAATGTGACTTCAATTTTGATCCACTTTGATATTGATTTGACCCAGTCTGATTTTTATCCAGCCATTCAAAATCAAGCCCTGACTCACCGTGCACGTGACCTCTGGCAGGATGTCCTGGTTGTTTTCCTTGTCGAAGTCGCAGACGTTTTCGGAGCGCTCGTCGTCGCACTCCCAAGCGCCGTCACAGTGACACAGGCAGGCCTCGTACTGGAAGCAGTCCACCAGCAGGTCGAAGTAGGAGTTCCCAGGCACCGGCTTCTCGTTGGCAACGCACTGGATGCAGCTGTAGAGCGATGGAAGGCAGCAGGTAGTGAGGGGTTGCTCGGCGTATTGGAAATGTGGAGGGAGGGAGGGAGGGAGGGAGGGAGGGAGGGAGGGAGGGAGGGAGGGAGGGAGGGAGGGAGGGAGGGAGGGAGGGAGGGAGGGAGGGAGGGAGGGAGGGAGGGAGGCAGGCAGGCAGGGAGGGAGGGAGGGAGGGAGGGAGGGAGGGAGGGAGGGAGGAGGGAGGCAGGGAGGGAGGGAGGGAGGGA